>OY992878.1:120152279-120202279 GCA_963921405.1 Cepaea hortensis
AGAATATTACACAAGTTATTTGGTATAATGTTTACCTCTCCGGACCTTAGCTGTAACTAACCTCCCCAAAAACCCTACGTCACGGCTTGAGCATCCTTAGTAACGTTCTTATAGGATGCTCAACCGTGCCCAAACCTTGCACACCAAACCTATTAACAGAGATGGTACTCACTCTGTTATACCTCCCTTTCTTTAAAAAGACTTTTCTTCAAAAGTCTTAACCCCTAACCCCCTTATTCTAAACATCCTTTCCCTCATCAAATCCTTAACCCCCACTATTCTTTCTCTAAGCCATCCCAAAGTAACTCTACCTTAAGTAACTTCTTTCACTTCTACTAATTCTCCACTTGTCTCTTATCACTGTCCCATGTAGCAAATCGCTATGAAGTTATACTTCTTCTTCGTTTCTGACTCTTCAAAGTTTTATTACAAAAATATAGATCATAAGAATGGTTCATTAAAAAAAATCGTTGGTATACATTTGGCATTATGAAACTTCTCATTCTTTCTCAACATTACAACTCAGAATAGACAGAAAAGATAGAAAAGAAGGGGTGCGCATCCAAGAACAGTAGTTAATCACATTTACCTCCCTTGCAAACGTAAAAACTTTTATAAAATTTTTTTCAAAAACACATGTTATGATTTATGAAGCTACATCTCTGTTTGTTATAAATTAAGTCGATCCAAAATTTCTTCTATATACTCAATATTTATACTGCCATCTACCCGCACGACCATATTTCAGCTATTTCACGTCCAACCATGAAACCAATAACAATGTTCATATTCCATGAACATTTTAAATTAATTAACGCTGTTTATCACAGCTCCTATATTTTACCCCCTCGGATCCCATGACAATCATCCTTGTTTATATATTATCTAACCCTATACCAAACCATATGCACTGCCATTCACAGCCTCCTTAATATCTACTCTCCACCAACCAACCTCTTATATTTGTTTAACTATCACAACCTCTTTAGACGTTAATCACGTGTATAATATGGCATCCAATCCATATACCTTTAATCCACGCTGACTTAATGCAGCTCCTATTTTAACTCCCCAGAACCCTCTTATTTGTGTAGGAACCCCGTCACTTAAGTATGGCATATGTTTCCAACACCATATGATTAACTTCTCTATTCTACCACACCCATGCTGATTAGCACAGCAGTCTTCCTACCAGCACAAGGTACTTATATTTACCTTTAAGTCATTACTCATAAGGAGAATGTGTCTCTCTTCTAGTCCTCAGTAGTTTATTAGCTATTTTCTGAACGAAGGGGTTTAAATAAAAACCCCTGTATTGTCTTTATTCTAGACACAACCAACTAAACTTAAACTTAAACAATTTTCAACATATTTATAAACAAGGTAATTACTATTCAACATACAAGACAATTTAACTTAAATCATGAGTCAAGCAAAATAAAATCACAACAGGATATCATAACCCCCCCCCCCCCCCCCCCAGGTTTTTAAATATCATTTTTCTTTCCCCTCATATCAAATAAAGTTAATCAACTCATTCAAAGAAAAACATATTTCAAAATAATATGACATACATCCTATCCATTGTTAGTCACTTTTACGGACTAACAACAACTTATTTATCTATTAAGAAAACTCAACAAGTCAAATCATAAAATCAATTGGCAATAAAACTACAATAAAAATATACCACACTCGAATTTACATCCATATTAGCTATCTTAATACCTAAATGTATAGTGTCATGTCTACTCCTCAAGACAACTCATTATAAGTATCAATAAAACCATTTTTTATAACACACGTGTAATACACCACTAGCGTATTTCATCAACTATTACTTTCCTCTTTAATTCACAAAATTTTCATCCTGCTATCTGCAGCATTTTCTATCAATTTATCTACCATGTTTCCATTTCCTCAGTAACTCCAGATTTCTTTGAATAAGTGCTATCTCCACATCAATGTCTTCTTCCTCTTGTAAAGAAATATTTTCCTCCATGCTACTATCCCTATTAGATTCTGACTTTTCATCCATTCCTTCTTCTTCATCTGTATGTCTATTGCTAACAGCCGCTAATTTTTTTCCTTTCTATATCTAATCTAATTTGTTTATCATAGTTTCTTAACGACCTTTCGAGTAGGGGCATGTACTCGTCGCTTGATGAATTTTCTCTAATTCTTCTCTGTCTTTTCACTTCTTTTTCTCTCTGTCTCTCTATTCTCCTTTTCACTGCTTGTCTAGTATTTTTAAATGGAGCGTTTACCTCTTCTTCCATAAATTCCACACTATCATAATAACCCTCATACGTATTTTTCTCTTCTTTTATCAGCGTTTTCGGTATTGTCTGTTCATGAGTATCATCATAAACTGGTGTTGTTATTAATTGATTTTGTACTGGATCTTTTCTAAAATCTGGGGGTATTGTAGCTCTTCTGACGATTTGTCCATCCGAGTATAAGTCGTCTGAATAATAATTATTATTATAATTATTGTTTCCCTTATCATCATTATCTCTTCTTAAGTGTTCTACATGTGCCCTTGCTATATGTCCCGTGATCTGGTTCTTTATACTGTATGATACATTTCCTAACTTTTCTAAAATGTAATAACCTGGAATCCAACGAGCATCAAATTTGGAGTTTCTTCTATGCTTCTTATAATAAACGCTATCACCTACTTTGAATTCCTGTAATTGTGTATTTTCGTTTCTGTACCTTTTCTGTCTTTCTCTAGCTTTAATTATATTGTTCTTTAACCTTACATTCGCTTTGTGCATTTCTTGTATAATAACTTCCTGAAAATCTCCCCCCATATATTTACGTCATGGTTTTAACAGATTGTCAATAGGTAGTATAGGCTCTCTCCCGTGCAATAAATAAAATGGTGAAAACCCTGTACTCTCATTTTGATTTGTGTGTATTGCGCTTAGTGCAGGTCCCAGGAATAGATCCCAATCTTTTTCATGTTCATCGACAATCTTTGCTATAATGTTTTACAATGTTCTATGTTGTCTTTCGTTTTTAGCATTTGAAGAAGGTCTATAATACGAGGTCTTTATATGGTTTATATTCAAATCTTTTAATAACTTCTCAAATTTCTTGTTCACAAACTCTTTACCGTTATCCGTGAGTACGATCTGTGGGCAACTAAATCTTGGTATGAATTCCTGTAAAAAAATATAAATGATGGTATCTGCGCTCTTGTCTGGGATTGCATAAACTTCCGGCCACAGACTATAGATATCTACGATATGAATTAAATATACGTTCCCTGATAGTGTTCTAGGGTGAGGACCTGATATATCTAAGCTGACTTTTTGCATAGGAAACTGAGGAATGTCTGTATCCTGTAAGGGACATTTGATTGTTTTCATATTTCTTAATCTACATTTTTCACACGTATCGACGTATTTACAAGCAGTTTTAAATAAATTCGGCCAATAATATTTATTCGTGAGTGCTTTCACTAACTTATCACGACCGAGATGACCATTCTCATCATGATACGCCTTTAGAATTTCACTTTCCAAATGTTTTGGAATATATTTCCTTAACTGTTCGTTTCTTTCATTCACGTAATATAACTGATCATCATCTTGCAAAACTAAATAATTCTTCTTATACTTGTTCTCACCCGTTTCTTTTAATTTCTGTTTTATTTCTAGAACTTTTGGATCTAATTCTTGTTCTTCTTTCATATTAAATTGCATTAAATGTGGGTCTTCTGCTCTAGGTTCAGATTCTTGATCCGACGGTAAACTCTCAAAATCTTCTCTATTTATTATGACAGAATCTAATATATTTACTTGCCAGTTTCGGTCGTCTATTTCCGGTTCTCCTTCGTCTTCCGTGTTTCCTGATGTCTGTGGATACGGGATTCTGGACAATAAATCTGCACATGTATTGTTCCTACCTGGTACATATTCTATCTTAGTGTTGTATCCTTGCAGATTCAACGCCCATGTCTGTATTTTTCTGTTCTGCACTGGAGCTTCTAATAGAGATTTTAAAGGCATGTGGTCAGTTCTAATAATGAAATTTGCATTATGTAGATAATAATTAAGTTTATGAAGAGCATAGTGGATAGCATAAGCTTCCTTCTCAATAGTCGACCATTTACGCTGAGATTTGCTAAGTTTATGTGACAAAAAATATATTGGTCTTTCATTTTTAACTCCTAGTATCCCAGATTCTTTTCCTTCATATGGTTGAACCAAACATGCTCCTATAGCATTATCTGAAGCATCTGTATACAATATTAGCTGTTTATTCAAATCTGGATGTGTCAATAGTGGCACTACTGTTAAACTATTTTTTAAAAACTCGAACGCTTTTTGACATTCATCATCCCACTTAAATCTAGCGTATTTGCCAGTTAAGTTAGTAATAGGCTCTGCTATTTTTGAGAACCCTGGAATGAAACGCCGATAATACCCACAGGTTCCAATAAACGCACGCACTTCTTTTACGTTAGTTGGAGGAGATAATTCCCTAATAATTTTAACTTTATCTTGGTCTGGTTTAATTCCGTCTCTATTAATAATATACCCCAAATATTTTGTTTCTGTTTTTAAAAATTCGCATTTACTGAGCTTTAGTTTGACATCATGTATTCTTAATCTGTCGAATACTAATTTTACATGTTTTAAGTGATCATCTACATCCCCTGCTGTATAAATTAAAATGACATCTATGTATACCAATGCAAACTTTTGCATACCCTCTAATACTTGATTAATTAACAGCATATAATAAGAGGGCGCTGTACGAACTCCAAAAGGTATTCGTAAGAATTCGTAAGAACCTGCGTGTGTACAAAAAGCACTCTTTTTCTGGGCGTCTGGGGACAAAGGTATACACCAAAATCCTGATCTTGCATCTAACGTGGTAAAGAAAGTAGATCCATTAAGTAAACCCAAAATATCGTCAATCACCGGCAATGGGTACGCTACATTCTTAGTGATTTTGTTCAACGCCCGGTAGTCACAGCAGAAGCGATGACTCCCGTCCTTCTTGGTCACAATTACTATCGGAGATGACCACTCTGATTTGGATCTTGTTATGATTCCCGCTTTTAGCATATCTTCTATTGCTTTTTCAACAATTTCTCTATTCCTTAGTGGAGTTCTGTATGGTTTTGAACTGATTGGTGGGTGATCTCCAGTATCTATTTCCATAGTAACTGTTTTTGTCTTTCCCAATTCTAAGTCATTAATTGCAAAAACGTCTTGATTCTCTTTAATAAGTCGTTCTAATATTTCCTTATTTTCTGGTGGAGTTTTTAACTGTGCTAATAATTCTTGTTCTCTTGTTATTTTGTCTACTGAATGTATTTGAGATGTATGTCTTCTGAATGGATGGATCAATTCATCATTCTGCACGTTCCATTTTCTTTCGCGTCTATGTCTGTTATTAATTCTTTCCCTAGGAATTTCCTCTCTATCTGTTGCTAATATGCCATTAATATCATGTTCGACTTTGGCTATTACACATCCTCTGTATAATTTAATTTCTCTACCTGTGTTGTTAATAATCATTACTGGAAAAGTTAAGTGTTTATCTAATGATATTATTCCATCCGGAACTTCTAGACCAGGCTCATCAATTACCTCCCTTTGCAATTCAGTGATTCTAACTGTGTGTCCTACTAAATAATACGGATTTCTTTTTACCTTTGCCTGTATCAAATTAACCGTCTGTGGTTTTAACGTCGTAGACATTTTAACTCTAACTAGTGCTGAAATGTGCATGTCTTCTTCCAAATCTACATATACGTCCTTGAATTTTAATTTGTGCAGATCAAAAAAAAGTCTTACACCGTTTTTTATTTTAAAAAATCTCTACCTATAAGCATATTTCTATTTAAATCTTTCACTACATGAAAAAGATGTCTTACGTTGATCCCTCCTAATTTAAGATTAATTATTGTTTGTCCAATTACTTGTAAATTTTGTCCTGTAACAGAGTGACGATTATTATGACTCCTGAATATTTTGCAATTTCTCATTATTTTGTATAAAAAAACTTTCTTTGATTACACTAACCTGAGCTCCCGAATCAATTAATGTACGAATTCTATACTTCCCTATTTCTATTATACATGAACTGGGATCTGTTTTATTCACTGTAAACTGTTTGATTTCGTCTAGTTGAGAGCACTTCCTACTCGTCTTGCTATACCTGTTATTAAAATATTCTTTAAATCTTAGGACCTTGTTATCTTCCCTTCTACTGCAGGTCCTATTTAATAGGTGGGACGCCGGTTTTCCTGCGTTCTTGGATTTGTAAAACTTCTGTGTCTATCTTCAGAATTCCTATTTAATCAGCTATTGACATTTCTATCTTGTGTATTCGACTGGACACGCCTGTTACCACAGAAGCGAAAAATGTGTCCACGTTGGCCACAACCCCAACAGACTATATTTGTGTTATTTGTGTTACCTACCGTCTCACTTATAGGATTTCTCATTTGTCTTCTTCTATCGTAAGCATTTCCGTTACTTCCTTGTAATGGCTGTATGCCTCCTCTCCTATTCCATTCGAACCTTGTTTGTCCTACCTCCATGGGCTCTTCAATCCTGTCTTCTCGACTAGTTCCTATTTCTCGTCCTACTCTCAGTCTAAATCTTCGTCTCAAATTCTCTTCTTGTACAGCTATATCTACAGCTTGTGATAATCTCTCAGGGTTTTCTCTCATTAATTTAAATTTCAGTCCATCCGACTTTATACCATCTACAAAAATCCCGACCAACGTCCGTTCTACTTCCTCCCCTCGTGCGTTCTGTCCCAAGAATGCTTCTTCGGCCAGGTTAATCAATCTATCACTAAACAATTGTACCGTTTCTCCAGTGTTTTGCTTGGATTGTCTTAACACTGAAAACGCATGTTGGGGGTCCGTGATTTCAGCGTATTTATGGGCTAAATCATCCTTGAACTGTTCCCATGTCTCATCCACCCTAGCTTCTAATTTTCTTCGGATATGATCAGAAACCGGTTCTGTCGTGGCCTGATAAGCAAGTTTCATTTTTTCTTCATCTGTTGCTGCCACCAAATATGCATGCTTCTCTATTGAAGTTATCCACTTCTTAAAGTCCTTCGCCTGTCCACTAAATTTTACAATCTCTGTTGCCATTCCTTGTTGTTTCATGACTGTGTTGAGTCTACCTATTGCCGTATCTACTCCACTCAAAACTTGTGTTAATGAACCCTGTTCTTCTACCATATTGAAATGTGCTGAAATATCAGTTCATATAAGCAAACTCACAGTTATAACAATTTAGTTAATGAATATCACTAGATATATGATCGTATTTAAATTACGTTAAAAAAAACGTAAGCAACTGTTTTTTTCTCCTGTAAATATTGAATATTTGAATTAATCAATCAATTGTATCTAACAGTCAAAAGTCTCATATTGGTTATACCTTAATTAATTACCGTTAGATATATCCCTTGATCCAACAGGAAAGTAGACCCAGGTACGTCAGCTGAGAACTATATTTGCCAAGTATAGGCTTCACGTATAAATCAAGCGTCTCGTGTTCTTCTACAACTCTGGAGTCTGTGTTATCTGAAGCTGCCTATGTTTCTCTAAACGACGACGCAATTTGTAGTTACATCATTCCTCGTACATCTCAGGCTTCTCTAGCGGTAGGAATGCTTCCACTTTCACCCATGGTTGGGCACACCAGACTTGAGCCTTCTTTTCACCCTAAACAGGGCCCTTCTAGACGACGACTTGAAAACAGCTCTAGCCTGATGAAGCGACTTAATTAGGTCTCCTCTTCAGCAGGTCGGCAACCCAGTTTGCCCAACTACTTCCAAAGAGACCAAAGCAACCAAATCGCATCATTCTTCCTGACATCTCCATGTAATTTCAAGTTGGTTGTGGCTGTTTTAATTTTGACATTTGGAAAAAAAAAATTCTTTGATACTGGACAATCTTAGTAGGTAAGTGAACTTCAAACAAGCAGCAAGGTCAATGAACGGCTGTAACAACTTTACAGCATTTTGATGACAATCACGTTACTTCAGATGGTTATGATGAAAAACAGCTTATTCTACTGGCAACCAGGTTACGATAATCTTGATACGGATGACTTCAAATCAACTAGCCCGAAAAACGCTTCATGTTGATTCTATTTTAAGTTGAAACTTTCAATAAAAATGGTCCGGTCTGGAGCTTTTGATTCACAGAATTTAGTAAAAATTTATTTATTCATACCTTCTTGTCGCAGCAAGCTGATAAAAATTCCCCATGAAAGTTCTCTGCTGTGCTATGTCATTTTCAGTACTTCTCGTTATATGTCCGCGACATCCAAGTTAAAAAATCGACATCCTGGTGTGCGGCGCCAAATCCGTACTGTAACAGTACAGGAACAGGGACGATTATAAAAACAAGTCCCGATGTTGTTCTCTAAAAGGTTTTATTGATCATAATAAACTGAAGAATATTACACAAGTTATTTGGTATAATGTTTACCTCTCCGGACCTTAGCTGTAACTAACCTCCCCAAAAACCCTACGTCACGGCTTGAACATCCTTAGTAACGTTCTTATAGGATGCTCAACCGTGCCCAAACCTTGCACATCAAACCTATTAACAAAGATGGTACTCACTCTGTTATACAATGAGCACTGGGTGGGTGATGTCGTCAGCATCACGGCGGTCGCCTTTACTTCCCAAGACATTCTTATAGCCCATGTTAGGCTGGATCGACCCGGAAGCTCAGGTCAATTTGTAAAAACCCAAATCCGCCCAACTGCGGATCGAACCCATGACCACCATGGTGTCTAGCCAGTATGCTGCCGAGACCTCCTCCCCCTCCCCCCTCTCCTTCACCACAATATACAGTGTCGAGTCTTAGTTAGTGGTTTACTGTACAGTGTATGGTCTAGGTTAGTGGTTTACTGTACAGTGTGGGATCAAATTAGTGGTTTACTGTACAGTGTCTGATCTAACTTAGTGGTCTACTGTACAGTATGGGGTCTAAGTTAGGGGTTCACTTTGCATTGTCATGTGTTAGAATGGGATCTCGTTGGTAACTGCTGCCTGTTTTATTGGCTCCATGTGAGTTTACATTTTTTTCTTGATAAACCATGTGGCGAATGTGTTCATTCTGCGTGTCTGCTTTTGCCAGTCTGTCAACTGCCTCATGTCCTTCAACCCCACATTCTGCAGGAATCCCCTGCAGTGTAGCCGTGTTGTTGGCAAACAACTGATTTAGATCTCCCATGACTATTATTCTTTGAATATCCTCATGTTAATTTGGAATTGTATTTAGAATTGACATATGCTGTATAACAGTAATACAAGCAGCAGTTAAGATGTTGAGTATCTCCAGAACATAATATTATCAGAAAGTCAGATTCCCAACGGACTTCTTGTCACTGTTAGTCAACGCACAATAATGCCGTGGTCTGACGTATGACACTAGCCTGGTAGTCGGCGACTTCAGACACCATCAAAACCCACCATTAGAAAAGACAGCGACCGAACTATCCGATATATAAATACGTGGAAATATCAAATTACACATAGGGCCGGAGATTGAAGATAGTCAATGTCAGATGACAGAGAGAACTGGATGGAGAGTATGATAACCGACGTCGGATGATAGAGAGGATTGGAGAGTTGTTATAAACTATGTTACATTAAAAAGATGATCGGGGAATTATTATAAACCATGTCAGATGATAGAGAGGATAGGAGAGTCATTATCAACCATGTCACATTACATAGAGGATTGGAGAGTCTTTATAAACCATGTCAGATTATAGAGATGATTAGAGGGTCATTATAAACTATGTCAGATGACAGATGGGACTAGAGAGTAATGATTAGCAATGTCAGATGACTGAAAGTATTGGATAGTTATTATCACCAGTGCTAGATGAAGGAGATGACTGGCGAGTCATTGTAAATCATTCCAGATGACAGAGAGGATTGTTGAGTCATTGTAAATTATGCCAGATGACAGAGAGGATTGTTGAGTCATGGAAGCCAATGTCTTCTTCCGACCAGGCACCTAAAGAAGAAGATGAAGGAGAAGATGAAGAAGATTATTCTGATATCACTATAGACACCTGGACTCATCTGTTGCCAACCCAGTATCAGGGTTCACATTTTAACACACACTCACGAATTGCACACAACACACTATACAAGTGTGGGTCACACGCGTTAATACACCTGCCCACACACACACACACACACACACACACACACACACACACACACACACACACGAACACACATGAGCATACACTTAGGCGCACAAATAAAGCCATTAGTATCGATCGTTCACCGGGCAATTTGATTTTTAAAAAAAAAATAGAATTTGGCAGCAACTTGCTCTGTCAGAGATTTCTGTTTTCTAGTTCATTTCTGAAGGATTAGTGTTGTGAAAGAGCTTTATATGCCAGTTTGTGACAAGTTCCTGCAACAACCAGAGATAATATGAATTAACTACACCATGAAGTACTGAATGGTATTAAGAAATGCATGACAATAACTCCTGGCTTCCTTTTTTCCCACCCTGACTTACACCTGCCCACAATTCTTTCAATTCTTTCTTTCTTTCTTTCTTTCTTTCTTTCTTTCTTTCTTTCTTTCTTTCTTTCTTTCTTTCTTTCTTTCTTTCTTTCTTTCTTTCTTTCTTTCTTTTTTTGGAGATCCAATATAAGCAATGTCAAATGACAGAGAGGACTGGAGAGCCATGATGACGAATGGCAGATGGCAAAGAGGATTTTAGAGCCAAGATAACCATTATCAGATAACAGAGAACATTGGAGAGTCAAGATAGTCATTGTCAGGTGACAGTGAACATTGAAGAGCCAAGATAACCATTGTCAGATGACAGATAACATTGGAGAGCCAAGATAACTATTCTCATGTGACAGAGAACATTGGAGAGTCAAGACAACTATTGTCAGGTGACTGAGAACATTGGAGAGCCAGGATAACCATTGTAAGGTGACAGTGAACATTGAAGAGCAAAGATAGTCATTGTCAGATGACAAAGAACATTGTAGAGCCAAGATAACCATTGTCATGTGACAGAGAACATTGGAGAGTCAAGACAACTATTGTCATGTGACTGAGAACAGTGGAGAATCAAGATAGTCATTGTCAGGTGACAGTGAACATTGAAGAGCCAAGATAACTATTGTCATGTGACAGAGAACATTGGAGAGTCAAGACAACTATTGTCATGTGACTGAGAACATTGAAGAGCCAGGATAACCATTGTCATGTGACAGAGAACATAGGAGAGTCAAGACAACTATTGTCATGTGACTGAGAACATTGGAGAGCCAAGATAACCATTGTCAGGTGACAGTGAACATTGAAGAGCCAAGATAACCATTGTCAGATGACAGAGAACATTGGAGAGCCAAGATAACCATTGTCAGATAACAGAGAACATTGGAGAGCCAAGATAGTCATTGTCAGATGACAAAGAACATTGTAGAGCCAAGATAACCATTGTCATGTGACAGAGACCATTGGAGTGCCAAGATAGTCATTGTCAGATGACAAAGAACATTGTAGAGCCAAGATAACCATTGTCAGGTGACAGAGAACATTGGAGAGCCAAGATAGTCATTGTCAGATGACAAAGAACATTGTAGAGACAAGATAACCATTGTCATGTGACAGAGAACATTGGAGAGTCAAGACAACTATTGTAATGTGACTGAGAACATTGGAGAGTCAAGATAACCATTGTCAGGTGACATTGAACATTGAAGAGCCAAGATAACAAATGTCAGATGACAGAGAACATTGGAGAGTCCAGATAGTCATTGTCAGATGACAAAGAACATTGAAGAGCCAAGATAACCATTGTCAGATAACAGAGAACATTGGAGAGTCAAGATAACCTTTGTCAGATGACAGAGAACATTGGAGAGTCCAGATAGTCATTGTCAGATGACAAAGAACTTTGGAGAGCCAAGATAACCATTGTCAGATAACAGAGAACATTGGAGAGTCAAGATAACTATTGTCAGTAACAGAGAACATTGGAGAGTCCAGATAACCATTGTCAGATAACATAGAACATTGGAGAGTCAAGATAACCATTGTCAGATAACAGAGAACATTGGAGAGCCAAGATAACCATTGTCAGATGACAAAGAACATTGTAGAGCCAAGATAACCATTGTCATGTGACAGAGAACATTGGAGAGTCAAGACAACTATTGTCAAGTGACAGAGAACATCGGAGAGCCAAGATAACCATTGTCAGATGACAGACAACTTTGGAGAGGAAAGATAACCATTGTCAGGTGACAGAGAACATTGGAGAGCCAAGATAACCATTGTCAGATCAACTCAACTGAAAAGAACAAGTTATAATCGTCAGACTACAGATAGGCAACAACAGACTAACAATAAACATATTTAATAAAGATAGGAGATACTTATGAATGTAACTGTGAGTCTGGTAAAATGACAGCTAAACATTGTTTACAAGCGTGGCCAACATGTGAGAACAGAGAAAAGTATTGTGGCCTACTCCTGCTTTATTTGAGGACTCACTCAATGGAGATATCGACAATCTTAAATGCTTTCTTTGCATGTGTTCCAATTGACGTCTGAAAGTGAGCGAAGAAGTAGAAGACAGAGAGAATAGAAGAGTAATGATAGCCAGTGCAGTTGACAGAGAGTGACTCCAATGCACCATAAATGTCTTCAGCTGGTCGGTCGGTGGCCTATTGGTTGTGAACGTTGTTTCTTAGAAGTCAGTCTCAGGTCATTTGGAAGCAGATCGCCCTGCGTTGATTTTCACGTATTGTGGCCGTAGAGAAAGCAATGACAAATTACTGAAGGTAAAATTGCTTAAAAATCACACATGGCTAGTAAATGCTGTCAAGGGCATGCATCTACATTCTCTTCAGTTGAATAGAATAGACGTCATTGTCAAAGCCTGACATAAAGTTGAGGCGTAAGGAACACACTTTCTCTCTCATTCGCGCGCGCGCTCTCTCTCTCCCTCCCTCTCTCTCTCTCTCTCTCTCTCTCTCTCTCTCTCTCTGTTGCTCTCTGTGTCTCTGTCTCTGTCTCTCACTATATCTCTCTGTCTTTCTCTGTCTCTCTGTGAACACTTACCTTGCTCTCTGACGCTCTCTATCTCTCTCCCTCTCTGTGTGTCTCTTTGTGACTCTTCTGTGTCTATTATCTGTGTCTCTTCTCTGTGTATATTCTCTCTGTCTCTCAGTATATATCTCCGTCTCTATTTGTTTCTGTCTCCTTCTCCAAATCTCTCTCTCTCTCTCTCTCTCTCTCTCTCTCTCTCTCTCTCTCTCTCTCTCTACATCTATCTCCCTCTTCCTCTCTCCATCCCTCTATCACTTTGTCTCTCTCCCACCCTCATCCCTTTCTTTCACATCCTCTCTAAGTCTGCGTGTTTGTATATGTAGCTAGAACAGCAACGAAAAACGTTAAAATTTATATTTTAAACCAACCTTTTAAGCTGAGCCAACAATTACAGTTTTGTTCCGCCTGTTTGTTTGCGATTTGAACAAAAAATGTAAAATCCCCTAGGCAATATATTTCTTCATTTTACATTCTGTCATTCAGTTTTACTTTATTACAGGTGATGCTGCGGTCCCATGCTACGTAATACGATGTTAACAAACCGAGAACCTCTGCTCAATCAATCCACAATTTCTTCATGTTTCCCCGTTCTGTTTATCTGTCTATCACCGAGATCCAGCTTCTCTGAGCGGGCTATTTTAGTAAACCGCCTCCCTTCCACTCCAGCTTTAAATCGGGGACGTCAGATAGGAGAGCTTTACATGGTGGCATAGATATTGATCCACCAGATTGAACACTGGATTGTATCGGGTTCATTCTTTCAAACACTCGTTCCTTTCTTTTTCCCTTGGCATGCGATGTTTTGTCCGGGCATTTTTTCTGTTCATCCAATTACATTAAAATCCTTGCTTGTTCCTGCTTGCAGGCTTCATTTCTCAATCTCTGGAAGAACAGATTGGGTGTTTTTGTTTTCCGGCCAACACATTAATTCCAAATTAATAAGATTCATAAGCGCTGTTATTTATGTGTGAGATGAGGTAGTATGTTATTGCCTTGATCGACACAAATATCAATTTATGCTCATTTAAGGTAATATGTTACTGTCTAGATCTACAGAAATAACAAGCTATACTCACTTAAGTATGTTACTGCCTCGGCTGATAGAAATAGCATATTATACTCACTTAAGTAAGTTCTTCCTCCATTGACAGACAGAAATATCAATTTATAATCACGTAAGTATGTTACTGCCTCGATTGACATAAATATCTATTTACAATCTCGTAAATATGTCACTACATCCATTGACATAAATATTAATTTATAAGCCTGTAAAAATGTTAATGCCTCGAATGACAGAAATATCAATTTATACTCATGTATGTTTGTTACTAACTATATTGACAGAAATATCAATTTATACTCATGTATGTTTGTTACTAACTCTATTGACAGAAATATCAATTTATACTCATGTATGTTTGTTACTAACTCTATTGACAGAAATATCAGCCTGTAATCAGACGAGTTCATGTGTTGACGGACAGACATATCATCCCCGAAGAACACTGAGTCAGTTTAAATGACATTATAATTAACAGTTTAAATTAAATTATAAATAACAGTTTAAATGACATTATAAATAACTGACAAGTTATATTGTTAATCACGCTACAGCACGCTACATAGAACAGACTGACCAGAAAGACGAGCCCGCCAGACAGAGGACCACAACAACACTCTCTCAGTTGTGCGAGGGGGTCGGGACAGACGAAGAATGGACAATCACAGTTGACATATTGCATGCGATGCTCAAGAAATCACCTAACACCGCCCCAGGCCCAGACGGCATCCGATATGGTGACCTAATGGTGATATCAGATGATGACATGGAAGAACTGGCCAGAGAATTCAACACCAGTATCCAGAGGGGTCAGGTCAAAGAAGAATGGCTACACAGCTACTTGCTGCCGCTGCCAAAACCGAACAAAGACCACTCCAAGATAAGCGGCTACAGAATCATTACGATGCAGAATACTGTTGGCAAGCTACTGGAGAAAATTGTAGCACACAGACTTGCTTGGGACTTGGAACAGCTCGGCTGCTTCCCGCCCACACTTGGAGGATACAGACGCAACAGAGAGTCATGGCTGAATGCGGCGGTCTTTGATCAAGATGTTTACGAAGGATTTCAGGTCAGAGAAGAGACATGTGCGGCCGCCATAGACTTAGAGGACGCATATAACAGAGTATCTTTCGAGCACTTGATGCAAACCCTCCTCAGACTGAAAGTGCACCCTCACCTTGTACGATGGATAGCTGCAGTTCTACTCCAAAGGAAGGTGGTGCTAAGATGCGGGAGTTGGTCTTCTGAGCCGATAACGATATGTCCAGGATTGCCGCAGGGTTCACCACTGTCACCAGTACTATTCAACGTGTATACGGTGCCGATCACTGAACAACAGTTGGATGGGAGGGGTAGGACTCTATCATTCGTTGACGACATCCTCGTGTATCGACAGGGTCGAGATAGACAGGCGGTTGCCAATTATATGCAGGGCGAACTAGATCGAATTTCCTCATGGTGTGCTGATGCCGATGTCCTTGTCAACCCTGCAAAGGCAACGGTTACATGGTTCTCACTAAACAACATCATATTGTGAAAACAGACCTGCCGGCAGTAAGAATGGATGGGAGCATTCTGAGTAGAACCCAGTCAATGACATATCTTGGCGTGAGGCTTGATCGTAGCCTGTCCTTCAGAGATCATGTCGATTATGTCATAACGAAGGCTCGAAAAGGTTTGGCAGCAATGAGAGTCATGGCGACTGCCAATATCGAGCAAAGACTGCTATTACTTCTGTTCCAAGGACTTGTGCTTTCACGCATCGAGTATGCCCTGGCCATCCTCACTGTCAGCCCTACACAGATTGGAAGACTTGAAAAGGTACAAAACGAAGCCATGCGCATCATTTTGGGCTGCACGAGAGACACCAGCTGTGTAGCAATGAGATACCTCCTTGACTTCCCGACAATGGAACACAGGATCAAGATCTGGAGAGCTCGTGCATACTTAAAAATAAGTGCAGATGAGCAGCACCCTCTGCATGACGCTGTATTCAGAGAAAAGGGTGACAGGCTAAAGAGGGGCAAATCATGGATGGGTCGGGCGGAAGATGTCGTCGGACAGGTCTGCAGTCTTACCAGTATCAACCCCGGCAAGGAATGGGTGCCGGTGCCTCCAGCTTTTAAGTGTACCTTCTCCTGCATTATCACACTCGACAGACGGTGCAGAGAGCAGAACCCTGCCGCTGTCAATGCAGAGGTTAACGCGCTCATCTATGATCACTCAGATAGCCCCGAAGTGCTCATCTATACAGATGGATCTGTTGTAAAGCAGCAGAGAAGTGCGTGGGCATTTACAGCCCGTTCAGCGGGCCGAACCGTTCAAGAATCCAGTGGTGCCCACTCTATGACCACGAGCAGCATGACGATGGAGGTGATGGCAGTTACACAGGCTTTCATATGGCTGGAATCACAGCATTATACCAACGTGTGTGTACTAAGTGATTCAATGAGCATGATTCAGAAGGTCGAAGCTGGATCTGTACGTAGACAGTGAACTGAGTCGCTGCGGAAGTCTGTTGTCCGCAAAGTCACCTTCATCTTCGTCCCGGGACATGCGGGAGTCGAGGGAAATGAACGAGCTGATAAATTGGCTGGCTCTGCACCCCCTGTAGATGGCCAGCCCATGGATCGTGCCGATGTTATTAACGCCCTTAAAGATATGGCGAGAACAGAGGATTTTGACGCCAGTGATTCCACATCGCTTTCCAGGATGAAAGACCTGGGAGTAAGAATCGGCACAGCCAGACGCGAGAGGTACATCGGGAAAACAAAGCGCCTCGTCAACCAACACAGAACTGGCACTATTAGCCACCGGACGCTGATGCATATACTGGGGGGGGGGGGATCTGAGCACCTATGGACATGTCCGGAGTGCAACGAAGATACCCCAACTGATAACTAACTAACTAACTAATTGTTAATCACAGAAGACAACGAAAAGTGTTTAGGAATCAGAGAGTGCATTCATTATCATCATAAGCACACGCCTCCCAAACCAAAATAGAGATGACGGTAGAATGTTGGGGATCTACTTCATTATGGGACTGGTCGGTCAGTCGGCCGGTCGGTCGGTCGGTCGGTCGGTCGGTCGGTCGGTCGGTCGGTCGGTCGGTCGGTCGGTCGGTCGGTCGGTCGGTTGACTGGTTGGTTGGTAGACTGGCCAGGCTAGTTGGTTGGAGAATCCTCTAGAAGCTGAGTGTTAACTCCTACGTCTGTTGCATTGATACTCAAGTAGATGGTGCCCCTATCCACGGGAGTAAGGTTGGTATAAAGCCGGTCCTCTCGACCGGTACCAAAGTACCACCACCACTGTGACTGTTGTGCAGAGTTCTCTCTCCCCTCTCCAAGTTCAGAAACCCTCGGGGTGTGCTCTGGCAGTACTGGAATTTCACATCTGCAGTGAAGTATAATTATCTTCATCAAGTGCCTTGCCGAATGGCGTGGGAAATTATGGTCCTATACATCTACCGATCTCCAACTGAATGTATCAGTTCCTGTTCTGACACCGCTCCATGCAATGACAAGAAGATGTCAAGAATGTTCGTTTCTTGTCTTCTCTCACCTCTCTTTCCATAAATGTGTCCAGTTGTTACAACTCTCTCCAGTTTTTATCTAATCATGATATGTACAAAGGATGACTACTGCCTGCTTTTAATGTTTGTGATTAGTTGCTCTTGTGTCGTAACCTCATTCATAACATTGAGACTACTCACATGATAACAGTGATGGCAAAGATATTGACGATGGATATCGTGATAGTAATGTCGATGATAGGGGTGTAATGATGATGGCGGTGATGATAACGAAGAATGTTAATATGACGATAATTCTGCTGCTGCTGCTGCTGCTGCTGCTGATGGTGGTGGTGGTGGTGGTGGTGGTGGTGGTGGTGGTGGTGGTGGTGGTGGTGGTGGTGGTGGTGGTGGTGGTGGTGGTGGTGGTGGTGGTGGTGGTGATATAAATCCTAATGTGAATGATGGTAATAATAAAGAACACATTGATGCTATTGATGATGATTGTGGTATCAATAATCAGTATTGTGATCGTAATGAAGAAAAACATGATGACGGTGAAGATGATGGTATCAATCTAAATGAGAATGCTGGTAATGATACAGTACACGATGATGCTAATAACGATGATGGTGATTTAATCATTACGATTGTGATCTTAATGATGAAGAGCATAATCATAACTGACAGAATAATGGCAATGCTCATGATAATAACCATTCTGATAATGATGGGGAATATAATCAAGATTCTGTTAATGATGAAAACACAAATAATCAAGATAGCAAAGACAGTGTTTATGAATATGTAAACTGCCCATGCAATCATTTCCCCAATTACAGAAATGTGGTGAAACATTCGCAGTCGGAATCCTGTGACACCAAGATTTATGTCTCCTCTTTCCCGACATGCACTTCTGGAGATCAAGTCAAACACTTGCAATATCTTCTCTCCCACAGATTCACAGTTGTATGATGTATCATCATAAAACAACCCGCATGTATTCACAGAGAGGTTGAATATTTCTAAAGAGCTGTGTCCACGCGATTGCTGAATCCATTTCCATTATAAGAGAAGGGTCAAGAGGGCATAAGTGTAAATGAGGCTGGGCATGTTGAACAAAAATGTTACACATAAAACGACGGTAAGGAGATGGAGTTGGTGTATCGCGGTGCCCATAAGATGCTGATTGATGAACTGCAAGTCTTTGCCGCTGTGCAATAAAACCAGATTCGTTAGGTCAGATTGGCCGAATCGATAAGAGCGCTCGTTTTTAAACATCTGGCGTGCTGATGCCGAGGTAGGCGGATTGAACCCCTACACTGGGCAGGTGGATTAAATTGTTGACTTTTCGTCCTTGACGTGGGGACGAAAAATACAAGTACCTCTGACGTTGCAGTGAGTTCGCCCAATGGCGAGGGACACAGGTAATAGGGAAAGCTAATCCACACGAAAAAATAAGTCCAGTGCACCAGAAGTTGTAGCACGTGAATGGACTACGCTTGAGTTCGTAGCGAGTGAACGACCAACACACACACAAAAACCCATATTGTTCGGAAGAGTGGATGACCCATGGGTTATTGGTAGGAGTTGCGGAATAAGACGTTGAAGAGCTGCATACGGGGAGGCGTGGCTGAAAGGTTACAATATGCTTCACTATAGGCTTCAAGATAGCGGTAACTAGGCGTTACAGACTCTCCTCTAAAGAGGAATGAAGAAGAAGAGATATGGACATTCAAATCATGTACAAGAGTTTTACTGTGTACTTAATCATTGTACACAGATAACTCCTGTTTCCTGATGTAGATTAGACTAGAGTTTGCTCAACACAGCTGGCGAACTCCGTACTACCCACGAGGATCCAAGCATGTACACCTCACATGCTATAAATATATCTATCTTGTGGATTTTAAAATTAGTTGCATTAGTTCAGTTCAGTTCAGTTCAGTTATCAGTTGGGATATCTTCATTGCACTCCGGACATGTCCATAGGTGCTCAGATCCTCTCCCCCCCCCCCAGCATATGCATCAGCGTCCGGTGTTTTCCCGATGTACCTCTCGCGTCTGGCTGTGCCGATTCTTACTCCCAAGTCTTTCACCCTGGACAGCGATGTGGATTCACTGACGTCAAAGTCCTCTGTTCTCGCCATATCTTTAAGGACGTTAATAACATCGGCACGATCCATGGGCTGGCCATCTACAGGGGGTGCAGAGCCAGCCAGTTTATCAACTTGTTCATTTCCCTCGACTCCCGCATGTCCCGGGACGAAGATGAAGGTGACTTTACGAACAACAGGCTTCCGCAGCGACTCAGTCCACTGTCTACGTACAGATCCAGCTTCGATCTTCTGAATCATGCTCATTGAGTCACTTAGTACACACACGTTGGTATAATGCTGTGATTCCAGCCATATAAAAGCCTGTGTAACTGCCATCACCTCCATCGTCATGCTGCTCGTGGTCATAGAGTGGGCACCACTGGATTCTTGAACGGTTCGGCCCGCTGAACGGGCTGTAAATGCCCACGCACTTCTCTGCTGCTTTACAACAGATCCATCTGTATAGATGAACACTTCGGGGCTATCTGAGTGTTCATAGATGAGTGCGTTGACTTCTGCATTGACAGCGACATGGTTCTGCTCTCTGCACCGTCTGTCGAGTGTGATAATGCAGGAGAAAGTGCACTTAAAAGCTGGAGGCACCGGCACCCATTCCTTGCCGGGGTTGATACTGGTAAGACTGCAGACCTGTCTGACGACATCTTCCGCCCGACGCATCCATGATTTGCCTCTCTTTAGCCTGTCACCCGTTTCTCTGAATATAGCGTCATGCAGAGGGTGCTGCTCATCTGCACTTATTTTTAAGTATGCACGAGCTCTCCAGAACTTGATCCTGTGTTCCATTGTCGGGAAGTCAAGGAGGTATCTCATTGCTACACAGCTTGTGTCTCTCGTGCAGCCCAAAATGATGCGCATGGCTTCGTTTTGTACCTTTTCAAGTCTTCCAATCTGTGTAGGGCTAACAGTGAGGATGGCCAGGGCATACTCGATGCGTGAAAGCACCAGTCATTGGAACAGAAGTATTAGCAGTCTTTGCTCAATATTGGCAGCCGCCAATAGTTGCATATCTTTTACAAGACGTAGCAGTCAACTCCAGCATATTTTGTCTGTTTGTGATTCCTGGGCAAGTTTACTTTCAGTAGTTTACCATTGCTTTCTGAACGACCGGAACTCATACCATTGTATGGAAACCAACGCAAGGCTGTTTGCTTCCAAATCGCCCACATCTGTAAATCGAATGCGGGACTAAGAATTGCATTCGTAACCCCTTGGCCACAGAGCCAATAGGATTCATCATGTGGCCGCACAGCCGTTAGTTCGACTTAACATTCTTAATATCCAACTTCCGAGATACCAGGGAAAGTAATTAAATAACAGGAAGTTTAATAATCACATTCTTACAATAGTAAAAGTTGGTTGTATAGCCTTTATAGGATTTCTTAGTCAACCCCAGCATTTGTTGTCTGTGTGATCTCTTGGCAAGTTTACGAGTTTGCCATTGCTTCCTGAACGACAGGCACCCATACCATTTCATAAAAATCCAAACGCAAGGCGGTCTATTGCTAAATCACCCGCAGCTGTGTTTCGAATACGGTCCGTAACCTCTTCGCCACGGAGCAGGCTTTACAATAGTGCGAACCAGAAATTGTGTGTTTTATTTCTCAACATAGTCTCTCTGCCTGGCGTCACACTTGGTCCACCTGTCCAATACCTTGTTGATGCCTTGTTGGCCTAATACTACATTTCCATCACCTCCATGACCTCGATGTCACCTGCATACCTCTTACCCAGCAAATTTTCTTTCAAAGGTCTAAACAAGCTAAAGTCCGATCGCGCCAAGTCTGGACTGTAAGCTGGATGTTTCACGAACTCAAATTTCAGAACACGGAGTGTAACCACTGTATGCGTAGCCGTATGAGCGCGGGCGTTGTCGTGCAGCAACAATTCTACTTTTGAGAGCATTATCGCGGGTTTAATTTCGTTTACAAAAATGTCACTGTATAGAGCACTAGTCACAGTTTCATTCCTCTCCTGAAAATGTAACAAAATAAGGATCTTGATATACCACAAGATAGTTTCGTTAGAATATTATTGTTTAGATTAGAACATATATTACTATTTGTTAGATTACTACATAGATTACTATTGTGGTAAAAACATGGATGACGCCGAGGTGGTCGAATGGCAAAACACTGACATTGCCTAGAAAATCAACCTAGTGTCGATCGAACGTTCTGAAAAGGACATGCAACTTTTTTAAAAAACACAATAAACGCATCATCATCATCATCATCAAGTGCCATGCCGGCTGGCGTAGGCGTTCATGACTTTCCACAGATGTCGGTCTTTGTATTTCTGGATCAACACTAATGATGACATTCCTCCATGCCACCATCTCAGTCTATCCAGCATAATTTCACTTGGTCTGCCTCTCCCTCTCCCGTTCTTCCCCTCGATCTTTCCAGTTGTCACGATGTTCTCCCATGCCTCTCTTCTCATCACATGACCAAATAAAGCTATTTGTCTCTTTCTTATTGTTGTACATAATGTTCTAGTTTCATTAGCCTCTTTCAGGCAGTCGTTGTTAGTTACTTTGGCAATCCAAGTAATTCGCAACATTCGTCTTAGGAACAACATCTCTGTTGCTTCAAAGTTCTTACTAATTTGTTCAATTACATTACAAGATTCACTGTTATATACCAATACATGTTCTATATAGCACTTTAGCACTTTCTTTCTTACATTCAATGATAGTGACTTATTGCATAAGATACTCTTCATTTTCCGAAATGGAGCCTTTGCTTGCCCTATTCTGCTCTTAATCTCTGTTGTGCATCTTCCATCTGATGTTATAAATGCCCCTAGGTATTTAAAACTATCCAATTGGTTAAGAATGTTCCCTTCTATTTCTAGTTCACATTTTGGTGTCAACTGTTTCTTTGATATTACCATTGTTACTGTTTTCTTTATATTCAAGGAGAGTTCTTTCTTTGCACTCTCTGTTATTACAATGTCCAACAATTGTTGTAGATCTGTTACATTATTCGTAATTAATACTGTGTCATCTGCATAGCGTATATTGTTTATATTATAACCTTCAATTAGTAATTCTGGCATCTCTTTGATCTCTCTCTCTCTCTCTCTCTCTCTCTCGATCTCTCTCTCTCTCTCTCTCTCTCTCTCTCATTATTACTTCGCTACACAGGGAGAAGAGATCCGGTGATAAGACACACCCCTGTCGTACTCCTAGCTTTATGTGTTCGTAATTGCCCTCTTTATTTCACATTTTAATTGCTGCTACTTGGTTCCAGTAAATATTCTTTATTATTTTGAGCTCCGTCTCATCAATGTTAATATCTTCCAACATTTAATCAATTCATCATGTTTTACTTTATCAAATGCTTTAGTAAAATCTATGAAACACAAACACATGTCTTTTTGTTTCTCTATTGATATTTCTATTAGTGTCCGTAATGTATATATTGCAGAAGACAATATACCCAATACGTCTCAAGACGTGGCAAAGAATCCTATTTCACTTACATTATGTATGGAAACACGGGCTACATTTACATACAGACACGGCTGCTTTCAGAAATTTGCCAGAATGAAATGTCGGCATGTTATATTGCGTCACACCCTGGACACGATTATACCGTGTAACAAGCGGGATGACTCCTTCTGTTGAAGTCAACCTGGGGCATCAATGCTAATTACTTTCGGGGCACGTCGTGTTCTCTATGTAATGCGATTACAGGGCCAACTGGCGATTCCTGCCAGGAACTTGGAGAATTACGCATGGTTATCTGACTGTACAGAATGTGGGTGGTTTTGGTCTCGTGTTGTATGGCGGCAGGCAGAGGATCTCTTTAAAGAGACAATGGCTTCAGCCAACGACCAGTGAGGTCGCTGCTAAGAAGGAAAGCAATTTAAAACTATCTTCTGTTCCATGGTTTTGAACATCTTGTCTTTTCATAGCATGGAAAAACATCTTCAGAAGAAATTATTCGCAGCACACAGACAGAGGGCAACGAACAGACATGATCACCAACTCCACACAGCATGAATTATAAAAAAAAAGAAGAAAGATCTGTCAGTAGTTTCCCAAATGTTCGAATTTTCATCAGTGCTACGTCGATAGCTACAAGGTAACAGTTCATCCGATTTTCATGCCTTTCTGTCATTTTGTGAATAGACGCTAGACTCATATTTTAGTGTTCAAAAGGTGGTTGGTGGACGATGTCGTCTGTGCATTGCGGCAGGTTTAGTTATATCAGATTATAGATTAAGCATATCCCTTATAGGACATCGCAGTCAACCTCAGTAATTTTTGGCTGTTTGTGATTTCCTGGCAAATTTACGTTCACTTGTTTGTCACTGCCATTTGAAATGCCGACACTTATACCATTTTATATACACAAACGCAATGCGGTCTGCTGTGACGTTTAGTAAGCTAATGAGACTCCTAAATTGCAAACAATTGTAGATGTGATTGCAGAAAACATTGGAAGTGCACTCATAAGTGAACAGTTATGGTAATCCCAAAGCAAATATCCCACAAGAATCTTGATACCATAACTGTTAACATATTATAGATGAGCTGAGATGTTCAGCTCTCTTTCTAACTGTGGTATCCTTTCTGAACTCATGGTATACGGATACTTAAGATACAACACAGGTTGCCGACACGAATAAGTGGACTTGTGTTTTTAATAGTAACATTAGTTTCTGGAGTCGTGGTAGCGCAGAGACTAGCATGCGTCCTGTCGACTAGTGGCCAGCTGTTCGAAACCACACTGATGCAGGGATAATGTTTCAAAATATTCTGGACCCCCACGTGGATCCTGCCTGAACTGGGCACCAAGAACCTTTCTTGAAAGTAAAGGCGAGCTTTGTGATACTGCCCACCTCATCCATCGAGTGCCAGTATGTCTAAAAATATAGTTCCAGCACCATATACCCATTACCCTAACGTGTGTAAGGAAGTCTTTTACTTTTACTTTTAAGAAATAGAAATGAAAAGTTGGGAATGCTCTGGACAGACATAATGAAATTATAAAAATAAATATCGATGTATCTTATCATAAATTGCACGATTGTGGGGGTTTCTTTATTTGGCGGTTTCTTTATATCCATTTTGTGTCTTTATTTGGTTGGCTGGAGAATCCTATGGAACACCACGGAACATTTGCTTATTAGCAATGATAGAGTTAATAAAGAGAACGCATTACCTATACTGTATTTGTTCATCAATAATCAATTACCCAAAATATGGAAACATTATCGATTTGGCGATTCCTGCGTTGCAATGCAAACAAATGGACTTCCTTTTAAATCTTAGACTACCATAGGGATAACATACACCACATTCCAATAATATCAGTGACTATGTATTTAGTATTTCAGTCATAGTATTATCTGTTTATTTACTTCACGTGATATATAACTCCGCAGTAAGCACCTGACGAGATGCAGCGAAATATGACAGGCATGACATCGTGCATTATATTGTTTATGGCTTCTGTGTATAAATTCACAAAGGGAATACATTGCTTTGAATCATCTGGATTCTAAAGGATTCTGTTTTGGCGCTCACGTCGTTTGAGCTCTGAAAAGGGCTCTATCGGAACTAGGCTGGTGTAGAGAATTTCCTCACTGGCAGGCATGCAAGTATATCTCCATAAGGACTGAATTGCAGAACTCGACTTCCTTTCCCCAGGCTAAAAGAAATAAGCAGGGTGTGCAAGGCCGTTACTGGATCTAAACATCTGTCGAGAGGTATATTTGGATTTAACTAGGTTATGATTGAATATAACACCAAGATCACAATATACAAAACACTGATTAGACCAATTGTGCTGTATGGCTCTGAAACCTGGAGTACAACTAAAGGAAACGAAGCTTTGTTACAAACCTTTGAGAACAAAGTCTTAACACGCATCTTTGGGCCCATTAGGGATACACAAAGTGGATAGTGGAAAAGAAGAAGCAACAAAGACATTTATATCTGTTTAAGTCCCCGCTAATCACTGGTATCATGAAGGCTAATAGACTGCAATGGCTGGGGCATGCAGAAAGAATGGAAGATAATAGGGAAACAAAATTCGCTTACACTCAGGAAATAAATGACCGTAGACCCCGAGGTAGACCAAGAAGACGGTGGAGAGATAATATACATACAGACCTACAAGCACTTGGAATCAGCAACTGGTAAGAGAAGGTCAACCAGAGAGACGAATGGAGACGGCTTGTATCTGCAGCAAAGAAGCTCAATGAATCGGAATGATGAAGAAGAAGAAGTTGAATGAATATAACACTTAAGGACTGGCTAGGATTAGCCTTGGTCGTAATGTTTCCTTCATAGGTTCTACGTATTTCATTGCTTATATCCCCCAATTCAATTCCTAGAGGGACAGTATTCATGTACGCACCACTCTCAGTGCCCTTATTTACCCTCGGTGCCTCCTACTGGCATAATTTATGTCGTGTCACTCAACAATGTTGGCAGAACCTACAGTGACCTTATAAAGAAATTCACACTCGCTGATGATTTATTCAGCCGAGCAGGGTAGCTGGTGAAATATATCATCCAAAATACATATGTTGATATGCTTTCTGTGTGGATGATCGACCGGTTGGTCAGTGGGAATAATAAAAAAAAAGAGAGGAATAATACGAATAATACGGCTACAGTTGAATATTGTAGGTTCTTGATTTCTTCTTCTTCTTCTTCTTCTTCTTCTTCTTCTTCTTCTTCTTCTTCTTCTTCTTCTTCTTCTTCTTCTTCTTCTTCTTCTTCTTCTTCTTCTTCTTCTTCTTCTTCTTCTTCTTCTTCTTCTTCTTCTTCTTCTTCTTCTTCTTCTTTTCTTCTTCTTCTTCTTCTTCTTCTTCTTCTCTTCTTCTTCTTCTTCTTCTTCTTCTTCTTCTTCTTCTTCTTCTTCTTCTTCTTCTTCTTCTTCTTCTTCTTCTTCTTCTTCTTCTTCTTCTTCTTCTTCTTCTTCTTCTTCTTCTTCTTCTTCTTCTTCTTCTTCTTCTTCTTCTTCTTCTTCTTCTTCTTCTTCTTCTTCTTCTTCTTCTTCTTCTTCTTCTTCTTCTTCTTCTTCTTCTTCTTCTTCTTCTTCTTCTTCTTCTTCTTCTTCTTCTTCTTCTTCTTCTTCTTCTTCTTCTTCTTCTTCTTCTTCTTCTTCTTCTTCTTCTTCTTCTTCTTCTTCTTCTTCTTCTTCTTCTTCTTCTTCTTCTTCTTCTTCTTCTTCTTCTTCTTCTTCTTCTTCTTCTTCTTCTTCTTCTTCTTCTTCTTCTTCTTCTTCTTCTTCTTCTTCTTCTTCTTTCTTCTTCTTCTTCTTCTTCTTCTTCTTCTTCTTCTTCTCTTCTTCTTCTTCTTCTTCTTCTTCTTCTTCTTCTTCTTCTTCTTCTTCTTCTTCTTCTTCTTCTTCTTCTTCTTCTTCTTCTTCTTCTTCTTCTTCTTCTTCTTCTTCTTCTTCTTCTTCTTCTTCTTCTTCTTCTTCTTCTTCTTCTTCTTCTTCTTCTTCTTCTTCTTCTTCTTCTTCTTCTTCTTCTTCTTCTTCTGCGTTTATCCGGAGTTTTGTTTTTCGGACGCGATTACGTTGTGCCTGTTTACAGCAGAGCTGCGTCCTTGCGCCGTTAGGCCAACACATCCGACTTCTGCGGTCCAATTGCTGCTTGGGTAATGTTCTATTATGTAGTTGAGGGTTATTTTTCTTCTTTCGGTTTCATTCTGAGTGTTCTTTTTTCTCATACCAGGAATGTTTTCTATCATCTCAGGCAGTTGCTGCTGTCTCCAAGCTGGGAAGTTGTGTGCATTGTAAATGGGCTTGACTGTTGATATGTTAAGTATGGGATCTGCCCTAATCTTTCGTTTTGCAGTTTCTACAAAGACGCTACGCTTCAGTCTTCCTTTTCCAAAACCATTAAACCTGTTATACATAGGGTAGTCTGTCAATCTTCTAAATTTTTCTGCTTGTTTCTGGGCTCTGCTATCTCTTCTATCCTGCATTGGTTGTAGACAAGTGATTTTTTTCTAGTTCATTAACAGACGCTGTCTTCAGGCTTCCAGTTATGATCCGCATTCCTTGATTTTGGACTCTACTTATTTTGTTAAAGTTTGACTTAACTGCTGTTGCCCAAGCTGCGACGCCTTATTCCAGTACAGGTCTCATCTGTCAAGTGTATAACGTCTTGAGAACTTTCTCATCTGCTCCCCACGTTGTACCGGCAAGCTTTTTCATGATTGCCATTCTTTGCCTTGCTCTTGTTCGATTTTTCTCAACCTGTGTTTTCCATGTCAGGCGACGATAAAAGGTAACTCCTAGATAGTTTGGAATTTCTTCATGGCGTAATATTTTTCCATTCAATACCAGCTTAGAGTGCTGAGTTTTATTTGAGAGGGAGAACACTGTGCATGTTGTTTTCTCCTCACTTATCTTCACTAAACATATTTTGACAAGTCCCCTAGCGCTAATAAGGCTTGCTGTATTCTGCTGTTAGCTATACTAATATATTCTTCAAATATCCATATGGCTAGGTCATCTGCAAAGGAGGATGTGTGTACTCTGGCTGGAAAATTTTCCTTGATGTCATTTATATATGCTAGGAATAATGTTGGTGAAAGAACTCCACCTTGGAGGACACCTTGCTCCAACAGCATCATTTTGCTAGTTTGTCCTTGTACTTTTGTCCTGGCAGTTCTTTTCTCAAGGTAGTGGCTGATCCATTTGTGCATTTTCCCACAAACATGCATTTTTTGCTGTTTTACTTTCAGTCCTTCCTTCCACACTTTATAAAATGCTTTTTCTAAATCTATGCAGACAGCTAGTATGTGCTTTTTCTCCTGGAAGGCATCCTCTATTTCCTGAGCTATATAGGTTATTTGATCTTCAGTGGATCTGTACTTTCTGAATCCTGCTTGGTGTGGTGTTAAGAGCTGGCTTTCTTCCAGATGCCATGTTAGCCTGTCATTGATAATGCGTCCCTTTAATTTTCCTACACACCTAAGTAGACTGATAGGTCGAAAGCCATTTGGTTCTTCCAAGTTGTTTCCTTTCTTTTGGACTGGTATTAGTATAGCTTCCTTCCATGCCTGTGGGACTATTCCTCTCTTCCAGCTGTAATTTAGGACGGCTAGTAGTTTCTTTTTTGCCTTAGTGCCTAGTCCTATTAGCATTTCATTTGTGATTTCATCATTTCCTGGTGATTTCTTCTTTTTTATCGTATTCATTGCCTGTTCCATTTCTTCCATTGTTAGATTTGCCATCATATATTCTGCTGCTGTCTCTGTATTACTACGATGTATCTGTTTATCTTCGATTGCTTTCTTCTGTTCGATTGTAATATAAATGTGGTTTGCACTGACATAGTGTTCCATTAGTGAATTTGCAGCCTTTTCCCCTGTAATCAAGGCATTTCCTTATTTAATTATTATTTGTTTGTTTCAAGGTCCTTCATTCTTCATGGCTTTCACTAGTTTCCATAGTTTGTTTCCATCCCTGTCAAAGTTCAGGTTTTCTGTGTTTTTCCCCCCTCCAACAATCTCTTGTTGTTTGATTTACGGTTCTTTTATATTTTGCTGAGATGGATTTGAGAGAGATGTTCCCTTCAGTTGTTTGTTCTCTCTCCCTGCTGTCTTCCTTGCATCTTCAACTTTGTCCTCCAAAATGTGTAATTCTTCAGTTCAGTATGGTTTGTAATTTTTCCTCGCGCCACTTGGAATAGACTCAGTGTATTATTGCTCTGGTTAGCCTTTCCACCATTTGTTTCATGTTGCCATATCGTGTATTTATGTTTTCACAATATTTGTCTGTTAGTATGGCAAATCTGTCCCAATCTGCTCGTTTGTAATTCCAGCAGGGCAAAAGCGTTTGTTCCTGTGGAACATACTCCATATTCATTACAAGCTTGATTGGTCTGTGGTCACTACCTGCTAATTGGTCAAGCACGTGGCGATCGATTTTGTGGAGAATGTCTCCTCTGCAGAAAGCTAAGTCTGGAGTAGAAGTGGTAAACCATCTTCTGGAGTAGAAGCTCGATTTGTCATCTGCTTTGTTGAGTAGATAGAGATTTGAGTCTATTTCCAAGTCCTCCACTTCATCTCCTCTGTTGTCAGTATCTGGGTATCCCTATCTTTCTGAACGGCTATTAAAGTCTCCGACAATAATGCAGTTTGTGTCGGTTATTTTCATGTTTGAGAGTGTGAGGTCCCTTATCTGCTGGGCTGTACATATTGTAAATTCTTATTTTCACGTCCTTTATCATTATATCAACACCTATAATTTCCGTTTGGTTGTCAGGGATCACAGATACTTCGCTGCAAGGTATTGTATTTCGTGTAAGTATTAGAACTTCTTCTTTGTGTCCTTCGCGGTCGAAACATGTGGCCTGATATCCTCTGACTGAGAATTTGCGATTGGCGTTGAGGTGAGTCTCTTGAATGCATGCCGCATCTATTCTATCTTTATGAAGACGCTTTGTTAAGGAGACTTTCTTGTTATAAATTCCTTCGACATTCCACTGTAGTATGTTGAGTGCCCTGGGTGTTCGGTCATTAGCTCTTACCCTACTCCTCTATGCCTTTACTCCACAGCACAGGGGAAGGTGACCACCAGTAGTCATGGGCGGACCCCCTGATGGGACTTCACGGGATTAGCACCATCTCGATTAATAGTCATCTGTGGCATCATGAATTGATTAAGTTATGTTGCACTGCTTTGTCAAGCCTGTGGCTCAGCACATCCAGTTTCGACAAGCATTGTCGGGGTGCTTTCCCTAGCCTTTGACTGTCCCCAGTCTACCTACAAGGCAGCAAGTTTGTGTGTCTCTTCGTCTGGTTCCTCTCCCTTGACCTGTCCGACATGGGTGGCCCTACCAGTAGCAGTGCTACCGTCGGCATAGCTCTTGGGGTCATTGGAACACTCAAGCCCCTCTACCTCGTCACAGTGGACACACTGCAGAGGGTGGTTCTTGATTTCATTTAACAGAATGTATGCCAGCGTTGAAGTTCCTCAAATCGTCAACACCGTGGAGATTATTATGGTGGTGATGAAGAGTATCATATTTCTCTATCGTCATCATTATCACAATCATGCCTACACATTCATCATCGCCATCTCGTCATCATGGAGGTCATAATGGCCGAATGGATAAACATGTTCGTTCTTAAGCATCCGGTGTGCTGATGCTGAGGTAGAGGGTTCAATCGCTACACCGGTCAGTTTAACTAAAATATGGACATCTCGTCCAAACAATCCAAACAAAACAACAACAACAACAACAACAACAACAACAACAAACAGCAAAGCCTCAGAGCCTCGGAAGAGTAACGGACAATGAACTAATCTCTTGACCACGTGGAAATGAGTTGAAATCCCAAATAAGTTAAAGTGCCCCTCTAGAAAACTGTACCAATGAACTGAACAGCAAATCTATGTGGGCATTAGTTGGATTCAGCAGACATTGACATACCTAAGGCATATAGAAGAATTATTAACCCAGGCCCAATCCCAGCCAATCGGAATGTGCTGTGCTAAATCATGACCTGGTTACATCCAAATATGCCTCTCCACAAATGTGAAGTTCCAGTACCGACCTTACAACTCAGGCAACCCGTAACCTAATGCCAAACACACCATCGTGATCCTTAAGCTACTGACCTACACAAAAGTAGGCGAAGCCAATCACAAAATGAAGATAGTTAAGGATGATAGTTTAGTCACTACACACCGGCATTTGTTGACCGGGTTAGCCTTCCAAGGTTTATAACGATGATGAAAACTCTTATAATAATGGTGGTGGTGATGAGGGTGGTGGTGTTGGTGGTAGTGTTGGTGGTATTAGTATTGGTGATGGTGGTAGTGTTGGTGGTGGTGGTGGAGGTTGCGGGGGAGGGTTGATGATGATGATCATGATTCAACACATAACGCTCAATCAAAGGAAGTTAAGATAGATACAAATAGAATACCACAATGAGTAGTGAAGATTAACCTTTAGTCTGTGACAAGCCACATAAAGTGGGATATACAGGCAGGATTCCCCATTATAACATGAGAAAACATTAAGCAGGCTATTTACAACCAAGGGCTTCACGACAGCATGCCTCTTTATTAAAACAATCACAGTCTACACGATGTAGATGCCATAAACATAACGCTTTATTTCACTATTTGCGCAATTTAACAACGGTTCCCAGGTAACAATATTTTCAGAACCGCTATCTAACGCCATTTATGTGTGATCTATAGTGTCATCAATGAACACGCAGCAGTAGTAACCCCTATTGTCGTGCTTCGTTTATATCTTTCACTCTGGATTCCATTACTCTCCGGCTTCAAATCTCAGGGGCTTGGGTCTCACGTGGTCAACGAATCGATTTTAGAGAAAGAAAACTGTGGGGAGGTTTTCTTTTCTTGCTGTCACGAAGTTTATTTATTGTTTCTTGTCAGTGTTGTATACATTCTGGGGGCATCACGCGTGAGTTCAGAGTTCAAACAATAGTCAGGGCGGCATTATATACACATTCACTAATACTTATAGACCCATACACATACATACATACATAAATACACACACACGCGCGCGCACGCACGCACACGCACGCACACACGCACGTACGTACGTACGTACATACACACTCGTCAATCTGTTTCTTCTTTCTCCTCTTCTCCTCGTACCTCTCTGTCTTCTACTACTTCGTCTGTTTTCTAGTCTATTTCTCTCCCTGTGTTCCGCAACATTGTAATCTTTCAACATACAAGTGTCTTTGTCTTCCTCTGCCAGTCTTGCTTAGTACTTTCTCGCATATTTCTCTACCCCACCTCTTCTTCTCGACATGCCCCATGCGTTTCATTTGTCCTTAGCTTGTCGTTTTGATGAGCTGTCATCACCTTAGCATATGTTGTCTGCACTATACTAGACAATTCCTGTCCTCACATATTATATGGCGAACAGTTTGTTAGCCAGAGACTTGGTTTCACATTTCTAGAAAATTTCTACACAATGTTGACGCCACAAGCTTGACATCTGACCACTTCCAATACAAACGCACGGGCTTGAAGTAAATGTGAGCTGTGAGACATTACACATCAACAGAAGTAATCGGAGAAAAAAATATGTGAACGAATGTCGTTAGCAAGTTAAAAAGCTTTTAGTTGTTGTAGCTAATGGAAAATTTCAGGGACAGATTCTCCTTTCTGTGTAAAGATCTTTATCAACTGACAATGTTGCATTCCGTAGGGAGGAGAGAGGGAAATGCACTATATCGACGACGACATAAAAATACCTGAGGATGTCAGCATGGGTCGGCAAATGGATTCCAGAACTTACTGTAAACATTGGAAATCATGTAATGGACTGATGTATCCATTTAAGGTTCTTAATCTATTCAGCGAAAACAACTATTCAATATCCGTCTAGAAAGAGCTACATTCAGTACAGACGGGTATTCATTCGTTTTAGTTTATTTTGCGGATCTTAGTTCTTTAACTTACGTATCTACCTACATAACAACATAGTTAAATCTATATCTAATTATCTATTTACATGTCTGAGTGAGCTAAGGCAAGCTAGGAAGGATGTGCAAAAGGCTGCCAGGCAGTGTGCAAGTGATTATTGGATCAAGTTATGTGAGTCCATTCAAATCGCAAGTGATAAGGGAAACATAAGAAGCATATATGAAGGAATAAAGAAAACCTGTGGTCCAGTGATAAAAAGAAGTGCACCTTTGAAAACTTTGACTGGAGAAATCATCACTGATAAGAAACAGCAGATGGACAGATGGGGAGAGCACTATTTGGAGCTTTACTCAAGTGAGACCAAACTAGCGGATGATGCCCTCAACGCCATAGAGGCTCTACCAACTCTTGACGACCTGGACACACTTCCCACCATAACAGAAGTTAAGTGTGCTATAAGTGAAGTTGCATCTGGCAAGGCTCCAGGTAAGGATGGGATTCTAATAGAGGTTATCAGGAGTGGGCAAGACACACTCACTCTACAGATCCACCAGCTAATAGAGCTATGCTGGCGAGAAGGACAAGTCCCACAGGATTTCAAAGATTCAAGCATCATAACACTGTACAAGAACAAGGGCGATCGGAGCGACTGCAACAACTATAGTGGTATCTCACTTCTGTGTATTGTTGGAAAAGTATTTGCCAGAATTGTTCTGCGCAGACTTCAAGTCCTAGGAGATCAAGTCTACCCCGAATCACAGTGTGGCTTTCGACAGAACCGGTCTACCATTGATATGATATTCTCATTGCGACAAATGCAAGAAAAATGCCGTGAACTGAATCAACCACTGTTTATTGCCTTCATCGACCTCACAAAGGCATTTGATGTGGTCAGTCGTGAGGGTCTGTTCAAGGCATTAAAGAAGATTGGCTGCCCACCAACTCTTCTGTCCATTGTGGAATCGTTCCACACAGGCATGAAGGGTATAATCAAGTTTGATGGTGCAACTTCTGAAGAATTTGAAATCAAGAGTGGAGTTAAGCAAGGTTGTGTACTAGCTCCCACCCTCTTTGGAATATACTTTTCACTTCTATTGAAATATGCCTTTCGTGATCAGGATGGTGGTATATACATTCACTCACGCTCAGATGGCGGCCTTTACAATGCTCAGAGATTGAAGGCCAAGACCAAAATTAGGAGGGTACTGATCAGAGAGTTGCTTTTTGCAGATGATGCTGCAGTTACGACCCACTCTGAGGAAGAATTGCAATGTCTTCTATCTGCATTCTCCAATGCTTGTTCGGAATTTGGTTTAACTATTAGCAAAAAGAAGACACAGATTATGTCACAAGGTGCACATGGGGTACCATCAATCTTTATTGACGACGCCGAACTAAAGATGGTAGACCATTTTACATATCTAGGATCTGTGGTAAATAGCAAATTATCCCTAGATTAGGATATCAGCATCCGGATTGGTAAGGCAGCAACAAAAATGAACAGGTTAAGAAAAAGAGTCTCGGCGAACAGGAAGCTTACTGCAAAAACAAAAGTCCTTGTCTATCAAGCCTGTGTCCTTAGTACTCTTCTTTATGGCAGTGAAACCTGGACAATGTACTCACACCAAGAGAAACATTTAAACAGCTTTCATATGCGGAGTCTGCGAAGAATTCTTGTTATTAAGTGGCAAGACAAAATCACAAATACTGAAGTATTGGAAAGATCAGGTTGTGTGACAGTTTATTCCATGCTCAGTCTTCGTAGACTTAGGAGGATGGATGATGGTAGAATACCAAAGGACATCTTTTGTGGTGAATTACAGATGAGTAAGAGATCCCAGGGTCGGCCTCTACTACGATACAAAGATGTGTGTAAGCGGGACATGATTGATACATATATTGATAATGCACATTGGGAGCAAGTCGCCGCTGAACGTATTGCATGGAGGGCAAACATCAGAAATGGAATAAAGACAAAGGAGAATATTATTGCAGATAAATCACACACTGAGCGTTTGAGACGTAAGATGGTGCATGATGGTGGAAATGACCACGTGTTCACATGCACCCACTTTGAACGGACATTTACAGCGCAAATTGGCCTTATCAGTCACATTCGCTACAGCCATAGGTAAAAGTTATTATGCCTTTTTAAAGCACAAACTATCGTCTGTCAAGACGGCAAGGTGCCAATGTATTTACATGTCTACCAATCTGCATAAGCACCTGCAAAATGCATATATGGCTATGCATTTACCCACTTATGTATCAATAGATTTTCTACTTAATTATACATCTGTCTAATTATACACCTACTTACATAGTTAGCTACCTGTAGAGCAACCTTTCTGTCTCTCTATTTGCGTATCTGAGTGTCAATCTCCGCTGTCTGTCTGTCTGTTTGTTTTTCTGTCTGTCTGTTTGTCTGTTTGTCTGAGTGTCTGTGTCCCTCACTCCATATCTATCTATCTATCTATCTATCTATCTATCTATCTATCTATCTATCTATCTATCTATCTATCTATCTATCTATCTATCTATCTATCTATCTATCTATCTATCTATCTATCTATCTATCTATCTATCTATCTATCTATCTATCTATCTATCTATCTATCTATCTATCTATCTATCTATCTATCTATCTATCTATCTATCTATCTATCTATCTATCTATCTATCTATCTATCTATCTATCTATCTATCTATCTATCTATCTATCTATCTATCTATCTATCTATCTATCTATCTATCTATCTATCTATCTATCTATCTATCTATCTATCTATCTATCTATCTATCTATCTATCTATCTATCTATCTATCTATCTATCTATCTATCTATCTATCTATCTATCTATCTATCTATCTATCTATCTATCTATCTATCTATCTATCTATCTATCTATCTATCTATCTATCTATCTATCTATCTATCTATCTATCTATCTATCTATCTATCTATCTATCTATCTATCTATCTATCTATCTATCTATCTATCTATCTATCTATCTATCTATCTATCTATCTATCTATCTGCCTGCCTGCCTGCCTGTCTGTCTGCCTGTCTGTCTGTCTGTCTATATTTTGATATATCTTTCTTCATTCCTTCCTTGCGTCCGTCTGTCCATCTGCATGCCTACCTGTCTGTCTGTCAGAATGTCTGTTTTTCTCTGTCCCCCCGTCTGCATGTCCGCCTATGCAGCAATGATTCGATCGATCGATCGATCGATCGATCTATCTATCCATCCATCTACCCACACATCCATCCATCCATCCATCCATCTTCTATCCATAATTCCATCCACCTACCATCCATCCATCCATCTATGCTAACTATCCATTTAGCCATGATTTATCCTATGTAATAATCATGGTTATCATGTCTTCTCCTTAACCTGACCTCGGGGGTGATATGTTACGATGAAAGGCTGATTCTGTTCAATTTGTGTTCTCCTTTCAATTGTCTGGGCATCTAACCGGAGCACACTTTGCAAAACTTCAAAACAGTGTGCATTATGCGATAGACACGAGGACACCCCGCTCTAGTCACAGCACTGTCTCTCTTTACCGCCCGAATCATCGCCTAGACCCGCCTTACAATTGATAATGTGGCATTCTATACAGGGCGACCAATTCAGTCTTCGTCAACAATTTTTAAACGTTCTTTAGAGAATTTATCCGTCCAAATGTGTACCGCTTTCGCGAAAAACACTTGCCACCACAGACAGTCAACATTTCCTTATGAATATCCTTGGCCATAATTCCCTGACCGAAAGCCATATAACAGCTGCACGCTGTTCTTCGATACTGAAATCTTCCATTATGGCCGCCATTTTGAAAACCTTGTGTGATAATTATTACCTACCGTATATTGTAATCAAGCCAGATGGGTATGCCACATAATGACTCATTTATAAACTGCACAAAACATGTCCTATATCATTGTGTGATTTACTGACTTAACCTGGCAGTAGTAGTAGTAGTAGTAGTAGTAGTAGTAGTAGTAGTAGTAGTAGTAGTAGTAGTAGTAGTAGTAGTTGTAGTTGTAGTAGTAATAGTAGTAGTAGTAGTAGTAGTAGTAGTAGTAGTAGTAGTAGTAGTAGTAGTAGTAGTAGTAGTAGTAGTAGTAGTAGTAGTTGTTGTTGTAGTAGTAATAGTAGTAGTAGTAGTAGTAGTAGTAGTAGTAGTAGTAGTTGTTGTTGTAGTAGTAGTAGTAGTAGTAGTAGTAGTAGTAGTAGTAGTAGTAGTAGTTTTAGTTGTAGTAGTGGTGGTGGTAGTAGTAGTAGTAGTAGTAGTAGTAGTAGTAGTAGTAGTAGTAGTAGTAGTAGTAGTAATAGTAGTAGTTGTTGTTGTTGTAGTAATAGTGGTGGTGGTGGTAGTAGTAGTAGTAGTAGTAGTAGTAGTAGTAGTAGTAGTAGTAGTAGTAGTAGTAGTAGTAGTAGTAGTAGTAGTAATTGCAGTTGTAGTAGTAGTAGTAGTAGTAGTAGTAGTAGTAGTAGTAGTAGTAGTAGTAGTAGTAGTAGTAGTAGTAGTAGTAGTAGTAGTAGAGTAGTAGTAGTTGTTGTTGTAGTTGTTGCTGTTGTTGTTGTTGTTGTTGTTGATGATGTAGTAGTAGTAGTAATAGTAGTAGTAGTAGTAGTAGTAGTAGTAGTAGTAGTAGTAGTAGTAGTAGTAGTAGTAGTAGTAGTAGTAGTAGTAGTAGTAGTAATAGTAGTAACAGTAATAATAGAAGTAGTAGTATTAGTAGTTATTGTATTAGTAGTAGTAGTAGTAGTAGTAGTAGTAGTAGTAGTAGTAGTAGTAGTAGTAGTAGTAGTAGTAGTAGTAGTAGTAGTTATTGTTGTAGTAGTAGTAGTAGTAGTAGTAGTAGTAGTAGTAGTAGTAGTAGTAGTAGTAGTAGTAGTAGTAGTAGTAGTAGTAGTAGTAGTTGCTATTGCTGTTGTAGTTGTAAAAATAGTAATATTAGTAGTAGTAGTAGTAGTAGTAGTAGTAGTAGTAGTAGTAGTAGTAGTAGTAGTAGTAGTAGTAGTAGTAGCAACAGCAGCAGCAGCAGCAGCATCAGTAGTAGTAGTAGTAGTAGTAGTAGTAGTAGTAGTAGTAGTAGTAGTAGTAGTAGTAGTAGTAGTAGTAGTAGTAGTAGTAGTAGTAGTAGTAGTAGTAGTAGTAGAGGAGGAAGAAACGGAAGAAAAATGTGGTAAGATGCTGATGATGATGATGATAATGATGAAGATGAAGTAGATGGTGATAATGATAAACCACACCCTTCGAGCTAATCAAATATTAACTAATATATCCCTTGTTAAACAATGTTTGTCATCATTATTTCATTGAGTTTCTCTGTGTACATTGCGACAATTTATCTAACTTGACGCTACATGGCACAAACAGAAAGCGACGATTCTAACAAGTAATGAAAAGGTTGCGTCGCAATTTCACATCTTACATTCTGATACTAGCAATGGATTAAGCTACCCGTACCAGCACAAGATGGAGCTCTCACAATAGCAATGAATTATTTATAGCTGATCCCTTTTAGTTCCGAAGCTTACCGCTGTCTGAATATCGACCGAGCTGGTTCCATCCTGCATTAGAACAAAAAAGATGATATTTTCTCTTTTTGCTGATTCCTACATGTAGATGGTAGCGATAATGCTATTTTTTATTGCCGTTGCTATTTGTCATATTGTATTGTTTCATCTGCGTGTTTGTGGTTTGTCGTAAAATGGTGTAGCAGCTCTGTTAATACAGTTATAGTTTTATGGAATCTAATGCTATGTGCGTTTTCTTTCATTTAGTATGTATACTTTATTTGTGTTTTTGAATTCCTCAATTTATGTAACTTATTTATTATTCTGGTGTTCTGTCTATGTGTATCTGTTGTCTATCTATCAGTGTTTTTCTCTATGTGCATTTCTATGTCTGCTTGTTTTCTGTCTGTGTGCCTGTGTACAGCTGTATTCTTATTCCTCTGTGTCTATTTTTCTGCAAGCTCGAATGTTTATATCTCTGCGTCTGATAATCATATAGGCTTTGAATATACGAGGATAAGTTAATAAGTAAGTCACAAATGGCTGAAGAAAAATAACTAAGGATGACAACAACTTGAAACCAGCTTATTTTTATACATACATTGTCCCTTTATTTCTCAACATAATTTCCACCAACATTGATGCACTTATCCCATCGTTTTATCAGTCCTCCCAAACCGGTTGAGTGCCCTGTTTTCTAAACGACGTTTTCACTTCATGTTCAACTTCGGCGTATTTCGCGAAATGTCTCCCGCTAAGGTGAGTTTCCTGTTTATGCTGACAAATGTTGTCCCGTAAAGCGGTGCATAGCTGGGTAGAAAAAGTTATCAGGGTCAGTCATTAAGTAAGTCACACATTTCAGTGGAATAGCAGGTAAATGAAAACAAAGCACGCAGTTCTATGTAGCCGGTTTGGGAGGACTGATGAAACACTGCGATAAGTGCATCAATGTTGGTGGAAATTATGTTGAGAAATAAAGGGACAATGTATGTATAAAAATAAACTGGTTTCAAATTGTTATCATCTTTAGTTATTTTTCTACAGTCATTTGTGACTTACTTATTAACTTACCCTCGTATCATTCTGTCGATATTTGTCTGTCTATACAATTACCGTCAATCCTTTCTATTCGAATATATATGTTGACTTGTAGATGTATCAGACTGGTGTATTATTGTGTTTCTACAATGGCGGACACTTGTGATTGACAGATGTGCGCGCCCCCATGGTCCGGCTCGTACAAGGCCCTCACCTGTGGGACATGGCTGAACGTCTCTAAGCCGGGTCCCTTGGGTGTCAGGGTCTGGCCATAACTCGCCACCGGCTCGTGGTGGTGAGGTCTCGGTGGATTGACGCTGAGCCGCCAGCGTCTGCAGCCTACCTTGTGCCAGACGTATTGGTTACCCATTCCTCTGGAATACACAAGACTAGGCCGAGGGAGGGGTCATGTCGTTTGGGCATCACATGATCTCTGAAGCTCTGCCCAGACATTGTGATGGAATATTGGCCACATTCCACTCACATACTTTTGTCTGTCAAGACTGCAAGGTATCTACTACAATATGGTCTTCTATATGTTGACTTGTAGACAGACTGGTGTATTATTGTGTATCTACAATATGATTTTCCATATGCTGACTTGTAGATGTTCCAGGTTGTTGTATTATTATGTATCTACAATATGATTTTCTATATGTTGACTTGTAGATGTTCCAGGCTGGTGTATTATTGTGTATGTACAATATGATTTTCTATATGTTGACTTGTAGACAGACTGGTGTATTATTGTGTATGTACAATATGATTTTCTATATGTTGACTTGTATATGTTCCAGACTGGTGTATTATTTTGTATCTCCAATGTGATTTTCTAAATGTTGACTTGTAGACAGACTGGTGTATTATTGTGTATCTACAATGTGATTTTCTATATGTTGACTTGTAGATGTACCAGACTGGTGTATTATTGTGTATCTACAATGTGATTTTCTATATGTTGACTTGTAGACAGGCTGGTGTATTATTGTGTGCCTACAATGTGATTTTCTGCCCACAGATCATAGCGGGTGCCTGCTGACCCCATGTTCTTGGATTAAAATCCGCGTCGAAGCGGGCATTTTATTTAGGATCAGATGTTTCCTGGGTCGACCCATCCTCATGTAAAAAGGACACTAATAAGTATTTGTAGAAAATTAAGGCCTACTGCCTTGATACTAACCACCACATCACCCATATAGCTCTATATATTTATTATCCACAGGAAATTTTACTTACAACAATAAGAAAGAGACAAAAAGCTTTCTTTGGTCATGTGATGAGAAGAAAGACATTGGAGAACATCGTGACTACTGGAAAAATCGAGGGGAAGAGGGGGAGCGGCAGACCAAGAGAAATGATGCTGGATGGATTGCGACGGTGGCATGGAGGAATATCATAAGCAGAGTTGATCCAGAAAATCAAAGACCGAGATCTGTGGAAAGTCATGAACGCCTACGCCAGCCGGCATGACACTTGATGATGATGATTGTGAGTTTGTCATTATTTTCTGAACGAGAAGTCAACGTTTAAATCCAACTGACCAGTGTGTTGAACGAACGACTACCCCGCCGTCACGCACTTGAAGTTTAGTCGCTATACAAAATAGTTAGACATTTTCTGTATCAACGCATTCACTCGCTTCAAACCCATGATAAGGATCCAGCTTTCACATCCATACTAGAGAACAGACAGTGCCAGATATTTGTAGGTTCAGTTTATCATTAGCGATGCCGTCGTTGTTGTTTACCCAGATAACATCGAGTCTTATCACGGCAGGTGTCGGTCAGCTCCAGGCTTATCTGGATATCTTCACCTGAGTTTCCATCTTTTTAATCTAGTGGATCTCTAATACTTTAAGACATTCACTCCTTCAACCTTTTAAACTATTTGGTGTGATACTGGCTGCTGCTATTTACTAGCATTTTGCTTTTCCTGGACTTATTACCATCCCAAAAGGTTGCCTGTTTCTCCATTCGTGTGTTGATTTCACTGGCGATTTGATTCTGTGCTTGGCTGAGAAATCAAACTAATGCTCTTGTAATTCTTGCAGAACTTGGAATTTTCTCCGTTGGTCCGCATTATCAAATATTCAGTTTTATTTTGTGAATATTGCTTGATGTTTAATATCGTTTGGGAAACTCTCCTTTGTAAGTCCGACCATGCCTGTTTCAAGTGTTCAAGTGGAATTTGATGTACACACCTGGTGACTTTCCTTCATTAAGTGAACATGCCTTCGACTTCCTTGTGTGCGGAGTGTCTCCGTGGCTAGGCGGTAAGCCGCCAGCCTGGCACTACGAAGGCTGTGGGTTCGTTTTCGGACTCTGTCATTCGATTCACGAGGTAGTTTTTCGGAGATCCCTGGTGGGTCGTCGCTGAAGCTACGGAGTTCGTGCTCCGTGAGATGTTCTCAGCAGGCCACTCTGTGGAAAGAAGACTGAGCCATGTGGGATAGAACCCGCCGCAAGGAAGTCAATACTCTTGCCTGCAGCCCAGCACCCGCCTCCATTTATATGTTAATGAGAATTAAGTTTTAGAGTGCAATCAAACCTCGGTTTTCGTCGATTGCTTCGGTTCTCGCCGATTTTTTACGCGAAAAATCTACCTCGGTTTTCGTCGATTGCCTCGGTTTTCGTCGATGTGCCCACATGACCTCGCTGCTAATTTTGCGAAAACAAAGGAACACACGCGTTCTGCTGCTCAGTTTGACGTTTTTTTGTTTTTTTGTTTTTTTTTTTTTGAGTATCACTTGCTAATAATAAAATACGAGCGGCATTAAGATTGCTGAAATCGGCCGCGTGTACGGGAAGTCTTCATCCACTATAAGTTTCATTGTGGCGAAAAAAAGAAGCAATAGAATAGGCTAATGTAGCGAAAGACATGAATGTGCCAACGAAATAGAGATCGCAAACAATTGAAGATGTCGAAGAGTTAGTATTAATTTGGATAAATCAAAAACAGTTTGATGGAAATTAGGTTTCGGAGGCAATCATATGTGAAAAGGTCAGGTTGTTGTATGCCGATCCCATTAAGAAAATGACCAGGACGAATGCTAGTGTGCGTGGTGATTTAAAGGCCAGCAGATTATGGTTTGAAAAATTCAAGATCCGCACTGGCATACATTGTGTTACTAGGCACGGTGAAGGTGCAAGTTCAGACACGTCTGGGGCCGAAAAATAGTATTAAACACTATATTTATTCTCTATAAAAATGTGTTTTTGGTATGTATTTTGGAGTGTCTAGAACGAATTAATTTGATATACATTGATTCATTTGGAAATAATTGCCTCGGTTTTCGTCGGTTTCGGGTTTTGTCGATTGTTTTCGGACAGATTATAGACGAAAACCTAGGTTTGACTGTATATCACTTATTCCTCCTTCCCCCCCCCCCCTACTCCTCCAAACACTATTCAATCCACCGTCTTAGAACAGCCGTCTTGTCAGAGATCGTGGAGCAACTGTTATCAATGGCAGCCATCGTGGACTATTGAGGTTTTGTTAGATTTCTCATCTTATCAAGGGTTGATTTCTTTGCTGAATTGCCTATAATGCACAAATGATCTTACTGTGTTCACCATAAACATGTAGTTCGACTCATAGGCTAGGCATGACGCTTCCTAACCAATACATTCGTTAGTTGTCTGTCGTGTTTGCCTCTCTTTAATTCCTTAGGACACTGAATGGATAGATCAGTGCATGTCTGGTGTATAGACATTGTCCTTGGTCTAACCCTTTCTCTTTTCCCCGGCATTGACCCCCTCTCCACATTACTCTTCTTTCTAAAGGTGTGAACAAGTCACAGAGTCTTTGCTTGGTGGTTACTTTAAGAAGTCTTCTTTGCTCCAAGGTTCCATCACTGGCGGTTCTGTTCAATACTGACAACTCAATTGCTTCAATCCTCGGAGATAATGTGGTGGTTTCGCCATGCCTTCCACATTCACATGACTTAAGTTGTTCGCCACCTTCAACAATGTCTTAGATTGCTACTGTTGGCGAGCGCCTCCCCCCCCCCCCTCGCCACCTTGGAATATCATGGCTATATAGCAAGAATGTTCCACGTTGTCCATTTATCCCAAAGGATGTTCGGTCCAGAGAGTTTCTTTAAACAAACCTTGTTCTGCTCATCCTCCACAGCGTTGTTTTACTTTGTTCAGACAGTAATGTTTATTTAGTTTTCTGTTTTCTAATACGTACTGTTATTTTACTGCTTCAGTGACCAACTTCTTGTTCTGTTATCAATATTCCATATGTTTCTCATGTGACCAATAACCCGGGGAGTCACGGTGAAGCAGCGGCTAGCACACTTGCCTTCTGGTCCAGTGGTCACTTGTTGATTTTTCCTTCTAGGCTGGGATTGTTTCTGTGACCTAGGTTCAAAGGTCGACTGCGCCTAAAATGTGCTTCAGGAAATAACATGGGAAGTAAATTAGGCTGGCGTAATATTGGCCACACCATATGAGGAGAGCCATCTACAATAGATCCGTCTAAGATCAGTCTAAAATATGGAGCCAGAACCATATACCAAGTCCGCCTCGTGGGGTTCTCTAGCACGGTAAAATTACGAATGACTAAAGGTTTCTATTTCAAGGTTTTCCTGTAGATTCAATGAGGACGTCTGTGTTTGTCCAGACTAACCTTATTCTGTCGTCTTTTGTTGTTTTCATCAGCACATATCTCTGCCACACTCTACCTCTCTGTAAAGGACCCGTTTACACGCTTTGAGACGTATTAGGTACATGTTGCTGGGCTCGAACGAACGAATGAACCAACTTTATTTTTAAAGGGTCCCAAATTTGGCACGCAGGCCCGTCTGACATTCGGCCCTTTCAAACACTCATCTTTCGTTCATCAGTTGTGCATGTCACATTCACATAGGAAAACGCATTGTCAAATGAATGTTGTAAACATAAACAATGCATATTACCATGCTATGAGGCAGGCAGGCAGGCAGAAACAAGTACACAGACACATTAATAAACACATACATACATACCTGCATACATACTTACATCATTTACACAAACTCTCACAGATTTATAGATCAATCACAACTACATGGGTGATTTAATCAATCTAACATCAAGAACATGGGTGATTTAATCAATCTAACATCAAGTACATGGATGATTTAATCAATCTAACATCAAGTATATGGGTGATTTAATCAATCTAACATCAAGTACATTGGTGATTTAATCAATCTAACATCGGGTGCCTTTACTTCACATGCCAGTGCCTGGTACCCAGTTTAGCCTGGGTTGACCTCAGCTCCTACCTCACTTTTAAACATCCGCCTCAATGGGGAATCGAACACAAGTCCATCGGACCGACAAGCCGGCGTGCTAGCCGCGGCAATAAAGCGGCCCCCGTCAAGCTGCGACCATTTCTGACAAATTCATTTACAAGCCATATATCCGGAAGTGAGTACGACTGGTCACAAGGGCGACTTTGCGGTGTGACCTCCGTGTTCCCAGGAAAAGGCTCTGTGGGGACTGGGTCAAGACTTCGACCAATAGTTCCCTTCCCAGTGGCGCTTCAGTTTCAGCAGTTCATTTAGCAAATTTAATTACAGGTCTCACAAATTCAACCCTGGGGGTGCCTCGCGCAGCTGTGCCAGAATGATGAACATTCTGCAGGAGGGAATAAAAAAGGCGCTATTCTGCATATGTCTTTTAGTCGATACTTTTCGGGGGCTAGAGCAATTAACTGTATCAACTAGAAAAAACTTAGCTGCATCTCCTCTACAGGACGTCGTAATCAAACCCGGTATGTTTTGGCTGTTTGGGATTTACTATGCAATTTTAACGTTCATTAATTTGACAATGTTTTCTGAATAACCGACGCCCACATCATGGAAATCAACACAAAGTGGACTGCTTCCTAATCGTATACAGTTTAGTTTGAATCCTGGACTCGGTGTGTCGGGGAATTGTGAAACGTGTTCACTGCCTCTAGACTACAGTGCTGCAGTAGCAACTAAATGAAGCATACTCCCATTTAGGAAAATCGGTTTCAGAAATGATCGGCCGTACACGAGACAAAAGGCTGTGAACAGACATGATTAGCTACGCATCACGACACGAACTTTAAGAAGAAGTAATAAGAAATGTTAGTTGTTTTTGTTTTTTTTTAAAACTGTTTTTCACTCTAAGGGGTGAATTGGTTTTAAGGTAACACGTTATGAAATGTATTCTTCTTCTTCTTCTTCAGCTTTCCGAGCCATTGAAGTTCTATGCTGCAAATACAATCCGTCTCCATTCGTCTCTCTGGTGGACCTTCTCTTGCCAGTCGTTGATTCCAAGTGCTTGTAGGTCTGTACATGTATTATCTCTCCACCGTCTTCTTGGTCTACCTCGGGGTCTACGGTCATTTATTTTCTGAGTGTAAGCGAGTTTTGTTTCCCTATTATCTTCCATTCTTTCTATATGCCCCAGCCATTGTAGTCTATTAGCCTTCATGATACCAGTGATTAGCGGGGACTTAAACAGATCATAAATGTCTTTGTTACTTCTTCTTTTCCATTCTCCACTTTGTGTATCCCTAATGGGTCCAAAGATGCGTCTTAAAATTTTGTTCTCAAAGGTTTGTAACAAGGCTTCGTCTCCTTTCGTTGTACTCCAGGTTTCAGAGCCATACAGCACAACTGGTCTAATCAGTGTTTTGTATATTGTGATTTTGGTGTTACAAGATAGCGCCTTTCATTTTAGTAGATGTTGTAGTGCATAGTATATCTTATTTCCAGAGTTGATTCTAGTTTGTATTTCTTCCCTTATGATGTTGGAGCAGTTGAAGATTGTACCCAGGTATTTGTATGTTTCCGTTCTTTTAATGGTCATCTTATCTATTTGTATGTGGCCAGAGTTTTTAGCCATTCCGTCTCTTGAAATTACCATATATTCTGTCTTATCTTGGTTGATAACCAGCCCCATCTGTTGGGCTTTTTCCTTTAAGTGAGTCAATATTTCCAATGTCTTTTGTTCACTTTGCCCTATAATATCTATATCATCTGCATAACCAAGCAGCTTGGATGTTCCTCCAATATCACATTCCTCCTTTATCTTCCTTACAACTTTCTCTAGAGCCAGATTGAAGAGTAGCGGCGATAGTCCATCACCCTGTTTCAAGCCAGATGTTATTTGGAAGAGGTCTGATGTCCTGCCTTTATATGTTACTATATTAGAAGTATCTTCCATGCATAGTCTGGTCATGTTGATGAAATGTATTGGATTTGTTTTATTAGTTAAGTTATGAAATGTATTGGATTAGTGGTACTAGTCGCGCTAAGAGATGTATTGCGTTGTTGGTACTATAGTCTGTCCATAAATTAATGCCGTCATTCACGATCAATTATTTTGAAAACTGTCTGTTGCATCGTTATTAAATTTTTCCTGTCGTCTTATATTTAACCCCACCCAAGGAATATGTCTTTGATAGGTCCAAACGCAACTTAAATCATCGAAAGTGGCGAATTTTTTCTTTGATGTTTTGGCGAAAATGTAGTGAATTCACGCTAACAAACTAGTCTTACAATAAAGCACGTCATTTCGGGTAACGACACAAGTACAAGGCGTAGACAGATTCGTATGGAAGTGGGTGCAATAAAAAAGTAGCTTAAAAGTCAACAGGGTCAACTGCATTGCACCGGGTTTTATCCCATATGGCTCAGTCTCTTTCCGCAGCGCGGAAAGCGTCGCACAAAGCACGAACTCCGTAGCTCCAGCGATGACCCTCGGGAGTCTCCGAAAATATGCACTCGTGAAATGAAGGACGCGGCCCGGAATCGAACATACAACCTTCGGAGCCCGAGTCAGACGGCTTGACCACTTCACCACGGAGCCTCCTGAGAGGGGTACAATGTGTAATATTAGTAAAGGCAGAGAATTTACAGAGGCATGGGGTAAATAATGTGTAAATTGACAAGAAAGTAGAAGGAATATAATTCTTACCTTATTTTTCATTTCCTTCTTGTTTCTTTAGCTGCTGGTTAATAATGTGTACACAAGTATTCATGTTAGATGCATTTCACCACTGTTCTTTTTTCGGGATTTGAAACAGTATGAAACAGTTTCCTGCGACCAGCTTCTTGACAAAAATATGTGTACAACTTCATAGCGATGCTTTGAAGTGTACAAAATTTCACATTCAATCCCATTGAACAATATTCACACATTCAAATATTAGCTATTAATATTATATTAATGGTAAGATTTATTTATATATTTATTTATATAATCACGTTTCATGAAAGAACCCACATTGACGACACCTTTGAACAATCCCAGTTAACTGCGCGCAGTTTGTGCCAAAACGGAAACCACGAGACAATTTGTTTTTTAAATAGCGCGGATGTGTCTTGGTGAAGGTGTAAAACTGTTATAACTATGGACATAATCTCTGACCCATAAATTATATACCGCATATAAACAAACATTGAAATCTGCTGTACAATCTCCAGAACAAAAAATGTTTTGTTGGGTGGACATAGTGATAAGGTTATATGCTAAATCTCATAATTTTCCCTCAGTTGGTTACTGAGATATGGAATTTTATATTGGGGCAGAAAAAAAGTAAACAGACTCTGACGTATATTGAGTTTCTGGCACTAGTCACGTTTTGAAGTGTATTGGGTGTATGGTTCTAGCAACGTTATGAGGTGTATTGAGTGCATGGTACTAGTAATATTATGGGATATATTGGGTTTATGACAATTGTCACGTTATGAAGTGTATTATGTTTATGGTACTTGACACGATATGAAGTGTATTGACTTTGTGGTACTTGACACGATATGAAGTGTATTGACTTTATGGTTCTTGACATGTTATGAAGTGTATTGGGTTTATGGTACTTGACATGTTATGAAGTGTATTGACTTTATGGTACTTGACATGTTATGTATGAAGTGTATTGGGTTTATGGTACTAGACACGTTATGAAGTGTATTAGGGTTGCGATACTAGTCACGTTATGAAGTGTATTGGGTTTATGGTACTTGACATGTTATGAAGTGTATTGACTTTATGGTACTTGACATGTTATGCATGAAGTGTATTGGGTTTATGGTACTAGACACGTTATGAAGTGTATTAGGGTTGCGATACTAGTCACGTTATGAAGTGTATTGGGTTTATGGTACTTGACATGTTATGAAGTGTATTGACTTTATGGTACTTGACATGTTATGAAGTGTATTGGGTTTAAGGCACTTGACACGTTATGTGTGAAGTGTATTGGGTTTATGGTACTAGACACGTTATGAAGTATATTAGGGTTGCGATACTAGTCACGTTATGAAGTGTATTGGGTTTATGGTACTAGTCACGTTATGAAGTGTATTGGGTTTATGGTACTTGACATGTTATGTATGAAGTGTATTGGGTTTATGGTACTAGACACGTTATGTATGAAGTGTATTGGGTTTATGGTACTAGACACGTTATGAAGTGTATTAGGGTTGCGATACTAGTCACGTTATGAAGTGTATTGGGTTTATGGTACTTGACATGTTATGAAGTGTATTGGGCTTATGGCACTTGACATGTTATGAAGTGTATTGGGCTTATGGCACTTGACATGTTATGAAGTGTATTGACTTTATGGCACTTGACATGTTATGAAGTGTATTGGCTTTATGGTATTAGTCACGTTATGAAGTGTATTGGGTTTATGGTACTAGACACTCTATGAGATTTATTGGTCTATGGTACTTGCTATTGTTAGACCAATCACTGGGGTTCGTTTGTTAATGTGCTTAATAATCATGCCGGCCCACTTCTTTCCCAGAAGCTTAGGTCAATGGGAAAATCCCGCGATGAATGAAACACGTAAAAGTACATATTCTAAAGCGAAATGAGTTTTCTTATTTTTATTTGGTAACGGTTAATCCATCAGTGCTCCAGTCTCCATCTATAGATCGCGCAAGGAGACTCTCGGCACAGAGCACCAACTCCGTGGTACCCACGAAGATCTAAGTGTGTATATATATACCATAATTTTTTTAAATATCCCTTACAGGACGTTGCGGTCAATATCAGCATTTTTCAGCTGCTGTTGATGTACTAGGCAAGATTAAGCTCAGTTGTTTGCCATTGCTTTCTGAGCGACCGACTCAGTTACCAACACGGCGAGAACCGCTGCAGATTCTCGCTCAGGTTACGTTACTCACGAGAATATACGGGATTACGGAGACAGATGTGAACTACTAGGCCAGGGAGACACATGCTAT
>OY992878.1:120207279-120264779 GCA_963921405.1 Cepaea hortensis
AGGACTTAGCTGTCAACACCAGCATCTTTCAGCTGTCTGTTGATGTCTTGGCAAGATTACGCTCAGTAGTTTGCCATTGCTTTCTGAGCGGCCAGCTCAGTATCCCGCAAGTCACGAGCGGGGGTCGAACCGCCTCAGCTCTCGCTCCGCTACGAGACTCTGCGTGATAAACGGGATTACAGAGAGAAAGTGTTGTAACCCCACTACATTGCGTTAATTCCCATGGTAGGAGACGTTGATCTTGCAGAAAGCAATGGCAAATTATTGAATGTACGTTTGCCTAATTCCCCACAAACACCCAATAAATGATGGGTTAACTGCAACGTCCTGTAAAGGACATTCAATAACTGTAACAGCATAAAGCATAATAGAATTTATGCTTTCGACCTTTTTCTGCCTGGAAAACCTTGCTAGTAATTAGACTACAGCCGACATAACTCTTACGGTTAATCAGACCCGCCAACCCTTTTACCATGCAAGACTCAGGAGAAACACTGAAGAAAGGGCTGCCGATTTCAAACTAGACGGAGGAATTGTACCAACGCCAGCAAGTCGTAAAATGTCATTTCATGCGCCATGCGACAACAATGTGTTTCCCATGTCCTCCTCAAGTCCCAGAGTTGACTGTTTTCTGTGCCACTCCACCAATCCATCCAGCATTATCTCCCCTTGACACCGTCTGTTTCAGACACACCATCTTACGGGTGGTCATTCAGTTCCCCTTCGGCTCGTCATATGGCTAAACCAGTGGTTCTCAACCGGTGAGGAATTCCCCCCTCCCCCAGGAGGGAATTTTAGGGTTTCGGGGGGGGGGGAGAGAGAGATTAAGATTATTTCAAGATCAAATTAATACAAGAACCAGTTACTTGATACTGTTTTCCATCTAAACTTTACGGTTCTGCACTTCTCGCCCTAATGAAATTCATTTTATAACGTAAGTAGACCCGCAAATCTCGTTTTATGTAGATGTCTAGACTTGTTCTAGTACAGTGGTTTTCAACCTTTTTTGGCCCGTTCCCCCATTCACCATATTTTCAGAACATCATTCTCCCCCCCCCCCCTTTCGTAGTTCCTCCCTAAATCCCTCCCCCCCCCCCCCCCACCACACACATACAGTATACTTAATAATGGAAGCTAAATTTGATAGCACATACGAAAACAAGTCTAGACGTCTACATAAAACGTGATTTGCGGGTCTACTTACGTTATAAAATGAATTTCAGAAGGGTGAGACGTACAGAACCATAAAGTATGAAGGGAAAAGCAATATAAAGTAATTAGTTATTGTATTAACGCGATCTTGAAATAATCTTAATTACCCCTATGGAAACCCTAAAATTCACCCCTGGGTGGGGATTTCCCACCGGTTGAGAACCACTGTATGTGTTATTAAATTTAGCTACCATTTGTATGTATACTGTGTAAGGGTGGGGGGAATTTATAGGGAGGAAATTCGAAAGGGGGGGGGGATGACTTTCTGAACGTATGGTAAATTGGGGCATGGGCCAAAAAAGGTTGAGAACCACTGGGCTAAACGCTGGACTGACGGTACGGTGGTCATGGACTGGACCTGCATCGACGCGGATTGGACCATTTAGAATTGACCTGGATTTCCTGATCGACCCAGCCTAAAATAGGAACCGAGAAATGACTTAGGAAGTAAAGGTCTCCGGAGTGATACTGACCACATCAGCCATCGAGTGTCGATGGTCTATATTTTTGCATTTGCTCGCTCTGAACTCAAGCATAGTCCATTCATACCTATAGTGCATTGGACTGATGTTTTAGTGTGGATTAGCTTTCCTTATTACCAGTGTCCATCTCTATAAGGCGAGTCCACTCAGACGTCTGTGGTACTTGTAATTTACGTCCCCAAGACAAAGACGAGAAGTCAACATTTGGGTCCAACTGACCGGTGTAGGAGTTGAACTCACTACAACGGCATTATGTGTTTAGCACATGTACAATTATCTTTTAATTTATTAACATGTAAAATTGTCTTTTAATTTATTAACATGTAAAATTGTCTTTTAATTTCCCGTTTTAGTAGTCGTGAGATGTGCATTTATTATTCTTCTCGCTTGGGACTGAAAAGCGACAGTAGACGAGTACCGAAAACTCTCTGCTTCAATTAGCAGTCAGATTGTGTAAGTGAAGTCCGTAGAATTGCAAACCCTACTTAATGTCTGACGAAGGATCCCCTATGATGACTCAAACTTGCATTGAAAACTGTTGAGGACAATCTACGCCGAGCATCTATCATCAGCTTCATATTATGTTTGCCGAGAGAAGAAAAGACTGCTATAGGTGCAGTGGTATTGATTCTATATTAATCATTACAGACTGAAGAAAGGTAATAATGAGATGGATATATTTTAGATTTGTTTCCAGAAGCGGAGGAGCGGCTGGCCGAGTGGCTAGAATGCCGGACTCCTATTCGGGAGACCCGGGTTCGATCCCTCGGTAAGGTGTGGGATTTTTTTTCTATCGGGGGCAAAAAGAAAATTCTAACCTGCACAGTTCACGGCGACTGCACTAGCCAGGCGGCCTTAATTCCTCAGGCTCAAAGACCCCCCTGCCATACACCGCAAGGTACTATATTGGCAGTAAATGACAGTTTCCAGAAGCGAGGTATATGTGTTTGTTTCATTTACTTTCAAGTTTCGCAATGAAAAGATTATAAGATTATATGTTAGAGCATATGTGTAACTGTTTATGTGTGGAGGAGAGAGATAGAGAAAGATATGAAAATAGAGACACAGTAAGAAAGAGAGAGGGAGAGAGAGTGAGGGGAAGAGAGAAGAGAGAGTGAGAGCAAGAGAGAGAACGAACGAACGAACAAGAGAGAGAGAGAGAGAGCGCGAGCACGCGAGAGAATTGAATTGAATTGAACTTTATTTCAAAAGGGTACATTGGGCACGTGTAGGCCCGTCTTACATTCGGCCCTTCCAATCACTCATCTTTCTTTCACCAACAGTGCATGATACATTCACGTAGGAAAATAAAACATTGTCAAATGAATGTTGTAAGCATAAACAATGCATATTATCATGTTATGTGGCACATCCCCCCTCCAACACAGACATCCCGCATCAACCCACACACACAAAACATCCCTCACCCACTCACACATACCCCACCCATACCCACACCCCCACACACTACACATCCCCAGCCATCACACATCCCTCCACACACTCACACATCCCTTATCAACCCAGACATCTCGCACCCACCCACACAAACATCCCTACCCACACACAATTCCCCACTCACACATACCCCAACTCACACAAACTCGCCCACACATACATGCTCCACCCACCCAATCACACACCCCAAACACACACACATACCCCTAACACACACACATCCCGCACCAACACACACACATCCCTCATCCACTCACACATCACCCACCCATACCCACAAATCTTCCCATTCAAACACACATCCCCAAACACACATTTTCCCACCCACCCACACATTTCACATCCATCCACACACCCCACCAACCACACATACATCCCCACCCATATATACATCCTCCACCGACACACATCTCCCACGCATACACACATCCTCCACTCCCGCTACACACGCCCCAACACACCCCCACACACACACACACACACACACACATACACACACATCCCCCACCTACCAATACCTCCACATCCCTCACCCGCCAACATCCACACATACCACTACCCACAAAAACACACCAACCCAAACACACATCCTCCTCCCACACATCTCTCACCCATCCACATATTCCCCACACACGCCCCATCCATACACAAATCCATCCACCCACCCATACACCTCCACACCCACCTACTCACACATCTCCCACCACACACATCTTCCACCCGCACACATCTCCCCACCAACTCAGACACACATATCCCCACACATACACACCCCACACATCCTCCACTCACACACACTTCTCCCATACTCCCACACACATCTCCTACCCCCACACACACATCTCCCACCCACACACAAACACACATCTCCCAACACATACACACCTCTGCCATTCATATATACATTAGCCACACCCACCCCCCAGATCATAAACATCCCCCACACATCCCCTACACACATCCACACACACCCATCCACATACCCACACCCACACATCCACTCATACACACATCCATCACCCACTCACACACCCCCACCAACCCACACACATCCCCACCCAGGCACATCCCTCATCCACACACATATTCCCCACCCACCCACACAACTCCCCACTCACCCACGCACCCCCACCCACATACAACCCACACACAAATCCCCCACCCACACATATCTCTCAACCCACACACATCCCAAACCCACAAACCCATCCCCCAACCCAAACACAATAATCACATCTAGACAGACATACAGACAGACAGACAGACAGACAGACAGACAGACAGACAGACAGACAGACAGACAGACAGACAGCTACTATGACCAAGATTCAAAAGAAGGCATGAAACTTCCCTCCCTCCTCCCAATGTCTCTGTTTCAAAGAGGGTCGTCTTGCCAAGTTTCCTGCCAATGGTCTCAGATTGAGCTTGTTATCTCTCCACACAAACCTTCCTGAGAGCACACCAGAGCTTGAACAAATAGACTTTAGCACCTGTTCATGCGCGCAAATTTACCTTTTTCAACAACGGCGGAGCTTTGAAGTCAGATATAGCGAGCATCTGAAAACAGGTGGAGGGAAGTGCAGACATAGAAGGAGAAAGACATCCTCTCCTCCCGCCATTTATATGTATGATGTTTACCGACGACATTCCAAACCGCCAATTCATAATGGCTGCTGCAAAAGTGGGAAGATGGCGTCTGGGTATTTGAGAGATTACAATAATATTTATTGGAATAATGTTACCCTAGGGAGGAAGTGAATCCAGACAAGTCAAAGGGAAAAGGAAGGTCCACATTCTTATGGGTGAGCCTTAACAAAGAAATTAACACGTCACTCAGAGCAATGTGATTGACTGCTATCTGCACTGACAAACTGTCGTCTGCTAAAATGTGGACATTAAACTGACAAGAGAGGGGGGAGAGAGGAACGGCATAGACGTGTGGAGGAAAGAATGGCATAGGGGTATCAATGAAAGAATGACACAGAGGTATGAATGAAAGAATACATAGGGGTATGAAGGAAAGAGTGGCATTGAAGTATGGGAAAAAAGATGCCTGCATTTGTGGAAGAGGAAATAGCATAGACATATGGAAGGAAGAATATCATATATTGATTAATTGATTAGACACTGACATCACAGCACTCCGGTCAAACCCATACATGCTCCATCTGCAGCAGCAAAAGCCTTAAGGTGTAGATGCATACGATCCCGGTAGCTCACTTGTTGTAAACGCATCAAGCGTTCTCTCATATATTGCTCGACACTCCGTACTTAAATCCAAATTCAGACATCCTTAAATATGTTGTTTCATCTGCCATTGTCTCTTCTACGAACATCTGCTCACAGATAGTCTTCTCGATGTCCATCTTGTCCTTTCTGATTTTATCAGCTACTGGCACTCACGAAGCAAACAATCTGCTCTTTCGTTACATCACACTCATGCATGATCATTACATCAGATCTAAGTCGTTGTAAGAGATAAGTGCTAATACTGGTATCCACTCAGGCCATATTTGTCCATTTTGAACATAATACAAACCCAGACTCTGTGATTGCACTGATGACTCAAGTACTCGCTATCAACCTCAAAACTGCAGTGATCGCATCCACACCCATCCTCCTACTTGAGATTGTAGATCTACAAACTTCATTTTGCTCGTCCATTACCTTCTCTCCGAAGATGGCTGAGAATTCCTAGACAGATTGCTTGCTTGTGTTCGCTGGCTGTGAACTCCAGCGTGAAGTCCTGTATGTCGGATGAAGACATCCTGTTGACAACGTCAGTGTGATGTCATACCGGACTGAGGTTTGCGTGAGTATCCGTTGTCCCATGTCTGGCTTATTGGTGTGCAGACTGGTGGTTCCTCGCCATGCAGGCAGATACTCTCCGACTTGTTAGCCAGGTCCCCGAAGGGACCTATTGCCCAGGACGCACGGCGTGGACGTGTGAGCAGGTCTTGGCCAGTATAGATCCCGGTCCTGGTGCCTTGGAAACAACTCTGCGTCCCTCCCAGACAGATGTCCGTCAGAATTCAGATCCCTCACGACGCACAGAATCATCGCTTTACACTGCTGCATCAACTCTCCAGACATGTTCATGTATCAGCTGTTGTACCTCAAACTCAAAACCTCATTGCAAATCCCTCCAATTCTCTGTCCAATGTGACGATGACCAGTAGGGAATTGCCCCTTTTATGGTACAATCAATCTATTCCTGCCCATTCTTTAACTGCTTGACTCCGTGTCTAACCTATGATATTTTCTGCCTCTGCAATCCACGATCCTCCTTCCTTTATTTGGATTCCTATGGAATCATTCGGGTTACCATGCAGTGGATGTCTGCCATGTGTGACTCGCATCTAAGCGATTTCCTTGGTCAGTGCCCGTGCCAATCTAGATTCACCAATCTAAGCTCAAACATATATCTCATCGTTCTTATAGAAGCATCTCATGTACAGTTTAATGAATCCTCGCGGGGGTTACGTTGATTGTACCCTAAAATGACATAGAAGTGTTGATGAAGATCACATAGATGTATGGAAGAAATAGTGGTATATTTGTGTGGAGCTAAAAATAGCCTAGACGTTTGATAGAATGACATAGATATTTGAAGAAAGAATAGCGCATGGAAGTATGGAAGAAATAAAGGCGTAGAAGTATGGATGATAGAATGGCATAGATGTGTAGAAGAAGAAAAAAAATAGTATACACGTGTGGAGGAAATAATAGCCTAGAAGCGTAAAAGAATGCATTGCAAAGTAATGCCGAAGATAGAATGACAGAAGTATGGACAAAAGACTGGCATAGAAGTTTGGGTACATGAATACTATAGAAATGTGAAAGTGTGGAACAAAGAATAGCATTATTTTTTTTTTTTTTTTTTAGAAGTGTTGATGAAGATCATGGAATAAAGAATATTAGAGAAATGTGCACAGCCAGTGTTACATGACTAGACAGCCTATATGTTGATGGATATCTGTTACACAAATCTCAGCGCCGTTTGATGTACCTTAAGTCGAATAATGTGCGTTATTCAAATATTTCAAAAAATACAGTGTCCATCAAAAGAAGCTAACAATTTAAATTCCAACTTGCAGCGAGAAATACATAGGCAATTAAAAAGTACTCATTAAAGAAATAAATTAGACAATCGAAATTGACCAACTGTGGTTGTTTACTTCAATTCTTCTAACGCAACCCTAACGATGGGTTGGAGACAACGGGGGATGAAATATCTTACACCTGTAATGGAAACATCACCAAGCTAGGCCTATACCCAGTCAGCCTGGATGTTCTGGGTTGAATCATGGCTGCCTACATCTAATAAACCACTCGACAGATGTGAAGCTCCAGTACCGGTTGTGCATCCCCTGCTGGTCTCTTAGCTTGGATAGAAGGAAAGAGAGTTCTGCAAGACAGTTCGCGTGGACATAATCTCTCTATACCAATCTAACCTCTAGAGATGCAAGTCCTTTTCAGGGTTCATACCATCTCAGTGTGAGTTCATCTGAAAATATTTATAACTCAGGTCCTCCATGGGCTTCACAACCAACAAACCAACAACAGTTAACGTTAGATGCATATCCTCTACAAGACATCTCAGTCAACACCAGCATTTTTTTGTTGTTGTTGGCTAATTGTGATTTCTTGGCAAGTTTACGTTCAGTGGTTTGCCATTTCTTTCTGAATGACCGGCACTTATACCATTTTATTAAAAAAAATACCAACGCAAGGTGGTCTGCTGCCAAATCTAACTATGGAAAATGGAGTCAATCAAATGGAAAATGTAACAATAATAACGATAGAAAACACAAACTGTACTTGAAAGAAATGAACCAATGGGATTGCTATCATAAGAAAAGCTGATTCATTTGCATATTAATAAGTGAAAAGAGTGCCAGCAGACGAAGCCTGATCGAAATATCACTCCAAATCTATACCCCAATTATCTCGAAAAGCCAAATTGACAAACCGTAAAATATTGGAGCTCGGGCTGAAAAACAAATAACATTAATTTAGCCGAAAAAGAAAACCACAGTGTAGAATGCAATGATCGATACCAAAAATGGAACGGTATGTGAAATAAAAAGAAATACGAGCAGATACAGCGGCGCAGTTACACAATGGGTAAAACCAGTTAAATATCATGAAATCAATCCGCTGATCTCTCGACGCTTTCAGATAATAAGATTCCGTCAAGTTGTATTAATGTTTGTCAGAAAATAAACAGCAGGGACACCTCAATATCGTGAGAGAGCTCCATTATTTTCTCATTTTTCAGAATAAGTCCAATAGTAGATTAACTCGCCAGCCGAGTTATTTTGCCATCGGTATTTCCTTTTGCTGGAAATGATAATTCCCCACAAGCTTACCCTACTTTCATCAGTCTTTAAAAAAAAAAAAGACAGAAAGAAAATGAAAACACATGGACTAGAAGAAAATACAGAAATCCAAGCCAAAATAACATGAATTAGATGATACCAGATACTACTGCTTTCTCAAGACCAGTCCAACCGGGCTAAATGCAAGTAATTCGAGTTTGTTGGGTTGTCTCAGATGGCGCCATTTCTTGTGCTCTCTAAGTACATTGGTAGCCGCTGTTGTTTCAGTTGCTTGACAGTCTCTGCTTATTATATTCTAGTCTGGCCCAGCTTAAGTTACAGTGGCAATTCCTGTGATTTAAACACTCATCATCATTATGTGCCATACCGATAAGTGTGGACGGTCATGTTTCCCCATCTCACACGATCACCAAAGTCGTGGATAAACTCAGTGTTCTTGTCTCGACCATACCACGTGGCCAAGCCATCCAAGTATTTACTTCTCTGCCTTCCCCCCTTGTTATTTTCCCCTCAACCTTGCCAGTTGTCACCAAGTTCCCCAATTTATTATTATATTATATTATATTATATTATATTATATTATATTATATTATATTATATTATATTATATTATATTATATTATATTATATTATATTATATTATATTATATTATATTATATTATATTATATTATACTATTTAAACCAGTGTTTCCCAACGTGGGGCCCACGCCCCACAGGGGGGCAATTTGACTGTTAAGGGGGGCAATTCGAAAATGGAAGAAATCGGCTGAATATAACAAAACAGGGAGACTTGAGACTGAAGTTAACTAAATTGGAACCTGACATAAGATCTCTTTGCAGCAAGCATCAAGCGCAAGGATCTCACTAAATTTAACTAATAAATAATTACTAATAATTAAAATAATATAGAAAAATCTTTCATTAAAATTATTTTGTACTTGAATTTCAGTTCTCCATTATATGTTTTGAAAATTTACTTACTGTGTTTGCTCAATAATTACCTAGTGATTTCTTCCTAAACCCTATCATTCAAGTTTCTTTAGTGAACATTTCAATTTTTGAATATTAAAAATAATGTATATGTTGAGGGGGGGGGGCATGGGGCGGGGGAGGGGGACAATATTAATTTTAGAAAGGCTTAAGTGGGGCACGGTACAAAAAAGGTTGGGAAACACTGCTTTAAACACTAGCCTATGCTAATGTCTTTTTCTAGAATTTGATACCATACAGACAAGCAAAAATAACAATGCACAAATTAAAAATGTCACAAACTGTGAATATCTTGGCTCCATAATCATCAACACTGTGACTGTTCAAATGAAGTCAGAGGAAGATTGGCCAACTCAGCGCAAAGTTTACACATTAATGAGAACTTATGACACAACACCAGCAAACAAGTTAACGTAACATTTTAGAAAACATAACATCGTTCCCGTGGCAACATACGGGTGTGACTCATGGACCGTTTCGTTATTAGTAAACAATAACCTCCAGACTTTTCGAACTTATATGTTTACGAAAAGCTCTTTACAAATGGTAGACCAAGAAGAAAACAAATACGGACATTCTACAAGATCTATACATTTAAAAAAAAACGGTTCATAAACAACAAAAGTTTAGTAAACTGAAATACTTTGGTCACGTTACACGTTACAGTGATTTGGAAAGATGAAAGATGGAAATCAAAGTTACTGGTAGAAGAGAAAAACTATGCGCACAAGACATTGCAGACTCCATTAGCATGGCAATACATAGGCATGAGAACTGGCAAGGGATCGTGAATGTTCTCGGCAAAACTCATTGAGGACGAGGTTCTGTAAAAAGAGCTATGTAACAAGTTATTTCAGAAAACGCTCACAGAACGCCGTGTCTGTAAGCCCGTGCATCAACTCCTGATCCCTGACCACTGTCCGGTTTCTCTGGTCTTATTGTTCCCTGACCACTGTCCTGTTTCTCTAGTCTTATTGTTCCCTGACCACTGTCCTGCTTCTCTGGTCTTATTGTTCCCTGACCACTGTCCTGTTTCTCTCGTCCTATTGATCCCTGACCACTGTCCTGTTTCTCTGGTCTTATTGTTCCTTGACCACTGTCCTGTCTCTCTGATCTTATTGTTCCCTGACCACTGTCCTGATTCTCTGGTCTTATTGTTCCCTGACCACTGTCCTGTTTCTCTAGTCTTATTGTTCCCTGACCACTGTCCTGCTTCTCTGGTCTTATTGTTCCCTGACCACTGTCCTGTTTCTCTCGTCCTATTGATCCCTGACCACTGTCCTGTTTCTCTGGTCTTATTGTTCCTTGACCACTGTCCTGTCTCTCTGATCTTATTGTTCCCTGACCACTGTCCTGATTCTCTGGTCTTATTGTTCCCTGACCACTGTCCTGTTTCTCTGGTCTTATTATTCCCTGACCACTGTCCTGTTTCTCTGGTCTTATTGTTCCCTGACCACCGTCCTGTTTCTCTGGTCTTATTGTTCCCTGACCAATGTCCTGTTTCTCTGGTCTTATTGTTCCCTGACCACTGTCCTGTTTCTCTGGTCTTATTGTTCCCTGGCCACTGTCCTGGTTTGCTGGTCTTATTGTTCCCTGACCACTGTCCTGTTTCTCTCGTTTTATTGTTCCCTGACCACTGTCCTGTTTATTTGGTCTTATTGTTCCCTGACCACTGTCCTGTTTCTCTGGTCTTATTTTTCCCTGACCACTGTCCTGTTTCTATGGTCTTATTTTTCCCTGATCACTGTCCTGTTTCTATGGTCGTATTGTTCCCTGATCACTGTCCTGTCTCTTTGGTCTTATTGTTCCCTGATCAGTGTCCAGTTTCTCTAGTCTTATTGTTCCCTGACCACTGTCCTGATTCTCTGGTCGTATTGTTCCCTGACCACTGTCCTGTTTCTCTGGTCTTATTGTTCCCTGACCACTGTCCTGTCTCTTTGGTCTATTGTTCACTGACCACTGTCTACTTTCTCTGGTCTTATTTTTCCCTGACCACTGTCCTGTTTCTCTGGTCGTATTGTTCCCTGATAACTGTCCTGTCTCTTTGGTTTTATTGTTCCCTGACCACTGTCCTGTTTCTCTGGTTTTATTGTTCCCTGACCACTGTCCTGTTTCTCTGGTCTTATTGTTCCCTGACCACTGTCCGGTTTCTCTGGTCTTATTGTTCCCTGACCACTGTCCGGTTTCTCTGGTCTTATTGTTCCCTGACCACTGTCCTGTTTCTCTTGTCTTATTTTTCCTTGACCACTGTCCTGTCTCTCTGATCTTATTTTTCCTTGACCACTGTCCTGTCTCTCTGATCTTATTGTTCCCTGACCACTGTCCTGTTTATCTGGTCTATTGTTCCCTGACCACTGTCCCGTTTCTCTGGTCTTATTGTTCCCTGACCACTGTCCTGTTTCTCTGGTCTTATTGTTCCCTGACCACTGTCCTGTTTCTCTTGTCTTATTGTTCGATGACCACTGTCCTGTTTCTCTGGTCTAATTGTTCCCTGACCACTGTCCTGTTTCTCTGGTCTTATTGTTCCCTGACCACTGTCCTGGTTTGCTGGTCTTATTGTTCCCTGACCACTGTCCTGTTTCTCTGGTCTTATTGTTCCCTGACCACTGTCCTGTTTCTTTGGTCTTATTGTTCCCTGACCACTGTCCTGTTTCTGTGGTCTTATTGTTCCCTGACCACTGTCCTGTTTCTCTGGTCTAATTGTTCCCTGACCACTGTCCTGTTTCTCTGATCTTATTGTTCCCTGACCACTGTCCGGTTTCTCAGGTCTTATTGGTCCCTGACCACTGTCCTGTTTCTCTGGTTTTATTGTTCCCTGACCACTGTCCTGTTTCTCTGGTCTTATTGTTCCCTGACCACTGTCCTGTTTCTCTGGTCTTATTGCTCCCTGACCACTGTCCTGTTTCTCTGGTCTTATTGTTCCCTGGCCACTGTCCTGTTTCTCTGGTCTTATTGTTCCCTGACCACTGTCCTGTTTCTCTGGTCTTATTGTTCCCTGACCACTGTCCTGTTTCTCTGGTCTTATTGTTCCCTGACCACTGTCCTGTTTCCCTGATCTTATTTTTCTTCTGTTGCCAGTCTCCCACAGGAACATTAGACCTTCAACCACAAGATGCAGGTCAGCATGGTGAAATGGGTAAGAACGCATGTCCTTAAACATCCGTTGTGCTGATGCTGAAGTCGCCTAAAAGAAGTCGCTTAAAAGTCGACAAGGTCGACTTCATTGCACCGGGTTATTATCCCATATGGCTCAGTCTCCTTCCGCAGCGCGGAAAGCGTCGTACAATGCACGAACTCCGTAGCTGGACGACCCTCAGGAATCTCAGAAAAAAATGCACCCGTGAACCGAAAGACGCGGCCCGGAATCGAATTCACAACCTTCGGAGCCCGAGTCAGACGGCTTAACCACTTCGCCGCGGTGACTCCCGGTCGTGGATCAGCTGAGGTAAGCGGTTCAACCCCTACACCAGACATCTGGACTAAATTGTTGACCTGTCGTCCTTGACTTGGGGATGTAAATTACAAGCACCTCTGAAGTCGGAGTTGGTTCGCCTGATGGCGAGAACACTGTTAATACGGAAAGCTAATCCACACGCAAAATTCAGTCGATCACTACCATAAATAGTGTGTATGGACTACGCTTGAGATCAAAGCGGGCGAGAGCCAAAAAAAAAACAAAAAAACACACACACACACACACAAGATGCTAAGCTGAATGACAGACTCTCGATGCCACACATGTTATTTTGCCTCATACATTTTCATTATTGTCATATGTTCACGGTTTCCCATTGTCTTCAATGAACCATGACTTCTATTACTGTTTTTTCTTCTCCACTATATTGTTTGATATGTCCCAATTACCCCAGTTGCCGAGACATAATGTTATTTATTAGTCAGTATTTTCCAATGGTCAGATCCTAGAGAATGTAATGTTTTCTTGCTGATCAATGATATTCTACGCATTTTCGTTTGCTGGTAGCTTTCAATGGCTCTGTTGCCTAGTGCGATCTTCTGTCTACTTCTTTCCCCCATATGCTGTTTCCTCTCTCCTTTCCCCGTGTGTTTCCCCCCATTTCTTTCTTTCCCGCTGTTTTCTTTCCTGATACAACATTTCCCGTGTGTTCGCTCCTACCTACTTCCTTTCCCGTGTGTTCTTTACAGGTTACCTTTTCCTCCGTGGTTTCTTTCCTGTTACAACCTTCCCTATATGTTCGTTCCTGATTGCTTCCTTCCCAGAGTGTTAAATCCTTGCCTATATGTTCGTGCCTGATTGCTTCCTTCCCAGAGTGTTAAATCCTTGCCTATATGAATAACGAAGACACAAACAATAGATTTCACGATTTATTGCCCGGCATATTTCGCTGCATCTCGTCAGGTACATACTGCAGAAATCACACAACTTACGTGAATTAACTAGATAAATCCTTCAAGTTGAAATATACACATATTCGCACAGTAATGTCACTTATCTACCACGGTAATTTTAAGCTGACTAACATGTCTTTCTGTTTGCACAATTCTGGCTTTCGTTAATTGATCATAATTGCTTCTGCAAATTGTAACAAGCGAGTATTTTACGTGTTAAACAACACGCGAAAGGCAGTGTCTCTGTCAACCACATGGCCGCTCTCGACAATGTGCCTACCAATTGAAGACGCCGGGAGCTTCCGGTGTGTCGGCCCCACGAGGCTAGCATCTCCTGTGTGTTGTATCTTGTTGACCCATTGAGGTATGTGTTCTGACACTCGTTTGTTAAGCTGTCTCTCTGTTCTACCAATGTAAAAGGCCTGGCATCTACATGTGAATTGGTAAATACAATTGTTTGTGGCGTACAGAGGAACAGGCTCTTTGACTGCTGGTGTAGGAATCGGTACGGTTTTATATCTAATGACTGGAGTTGCAGCACAGAATGTTCGGCCTACTGCTGTAGTAAGCCTGTCTTGTAGACGTTGCATTACGTCATCCCCTCGAAAGGTTAGCTGGATGAATACCTTGAGTTTAGGGACTGTAGTTAAGTCTGGTTTTGGTTTGGGCTGTTGGCAGTGGCGCTTTATAAATCATGTGGAGTACCCATTAAGGTTTAAGACATTCTTCAGAGTTTCAAATTCCTCTGTCAGTGTGTCCTGGGTGCATATCTTTCTAGCACGGTCAAACAGGGTCCGTACTAAGCCCCGTTTGTACTGGACAGGTGTGAAGCTCTGAAAATTTAGGTATTGGCAAGTCCATGTTCCTTTGCGATACACCGATCTTTGAATTGTGCCGTCTGCTCTACGTCTCATTAGAATATCTAGGAACGGTAACGCTTCGTTGTGTTCGTGTTCCATAGATATATAGATGTTTTTATGCGTCTTGTTCACTGTGGCCTGGAACGATGTTGCTTGTAGCTCATCTGTGGTGATAATTAGTATATCGTCCACATAACGACGGTAAAAGGGCAAGTTGTTGATGTCTGATGATCTCTTTTCTTCTAAATGTGCCATGAAGATGTCCGCTAGAATAGGACCAAGAGGACTCCCCATGGCCACTCCGTCAATTTGGCGGCATGACTTAGTTAGAAAATTGAATTGTATGTTGGCGGTACATAGTAGTAGTAGCCTCTCCAGAATAGGTGTTGGTATGCCTAATTTTAGTTGTTTGTCTTCAATGCGTTCCCTTATTATTTTCTTGACTATATGTTCGTTCCTGATTGCTTCCTTCCCAGAGTGTTACACCATGCTTATATGTTCGTTCCTGATTGCTTCCTTCCCAGAGTGTCCTTTTCTTTTACCTCCTACATTTGTGTTCTTTCCAGTCGCTTCCTTCATCCTCTGTGTGTGTGCGTGTGTGTGTGTGTGTGTGTGCGTGTGCGTGCGTGTGCGTGTGTGTGTGTGTGTGTGTGTGTGTGGTTTTGTTTTTCCTCCTTATGCGTTCTTTCTTGTCTACTTTCTCAACCCTCTGTTATTTCCTATCTACTTATTTCTGTGTTTTCTTCTATTGTGTCTACTAATTTCCCTTTATATTCTTTCTAATCGCTTCTTTCCCCATTTGTTCTTTAATGTTTGTTTCCTTCCCCGTTTGTTCTTTCCTGTCTGTTTCTTTCCACGTGTGTTCTTTCTTATCTACTTTCCTCCTAGTGGCTTCTTTCCTGATTATTTCCTTCCCGTATGTTATTTCTAGCTATCTGCTTCCTGGTATGTTCTTTCCTATCTAATTCCTTCTCTGCTGCATTCCCTGTATGTTTATTCCCATGCATATATTAATCGTATCACATAGAAGCTCTCGCGGCTATTCCTTGTGATCTGTTATCTACTATTATTATTCTGTATCCTTCTGTACCATTGCTAGTGTTCGTTGAATATATTTTTGATTAATTGTTCGGAAATGCAGACTGCTTACCAAGGCAGCTGCCAAACATTGTATATGTTAGATTCAATGTAACACTGCTTTCGCTTGGGAAAGCAAAAGTGGCCAGAGGGGGAGCTGGGTACATGATCTCATGAAGTCATTACAAGGAGATATTAGGAATATAATTCCACCGCATGTGTATGTCATAGACTTCTTCTCAATGGCTATTGCACGTATTGCGAGCTAATCGAAATGGCCTCTACTCCAAAGAAATGGTTTCCAAATTAGGAATTTTTTGAATTACACCGTATTTGCTCCACAGCTTCAATCCGCACACCTTATTTATGCTGTTTACGTAATCAACCCATCGAGTTTACAAAACGATAAAAGAACACGTTGTAAATAACCACATATGGAAAATATATTGTTGTTTCACAAACTGCTACAGGGTGATTCATAACCCAGCATTTGATAATTATATTCATCATGATTTGCCTGGTCCAGAGCAAACAATGGCGATCGCTACACTACAATCCCTTCTATAATTTTACGTTTTAACGAAGTTATCCTATTGTTATAATTAATTGTTACACAACTATTTAACCTTCTCTCATGCAGCAATCTCTACCTTCGTTGTTTGCTTCATTACTCAATATTTTTTTTTAGTAAGGCTTGTTTCTCAAATTCACCACTAGTGCTGATATCCATCCAACACATTTCATTTGTCTTGTCCTCATGACGTATTCTGGCTTAGCAGAGTAATGCGAACGTATTCGTTTCTAATTTTTTTTTTTTTTTACTTAACAACTTACGCTATGACATGTGTATGTATTATTCAGCCCTTAGATGACTGACTGACTTGATTATAACCAAACACAGTTCAGGCAGGATGAAGAAGGACCAAATTAGTTAGAGACAGACACCCGTGCAGACAAAACATAGACCGATGGGCATACAGGCAGACAGATAGACTGTCAGAGAGACAGACTGACTGATTGACGGGCTGATTGACAGACTGGCTGAGAGGCAGGAAGGCACGCAGCCAGGTAGACAGACCGACGGACAACAGACAGATAGATAGAAATATAAACAGAAAAGTTGACAGACAGGCTGACAGATAGAGAGACATTATGAATTGCTAGCAATAAATCTCTATTGCTATTCAATGCCTGGTTGTCCACTTAGGACACATGTGTGTTTTGTCTCAGAGAGGAAAACTGACAGTCCCAGTGTCCAGTTAAACGTCATTGGAAGAGGGAATCACGACAGTAAATAACGGATTGGCCATATTCGCTGTGGTGGCATTGTAGCTGATGGGATTGCTAACGCTTGAAATCGTCTGGGATTTATTCCTTGTAGAAGTACATTTTCTCCGACCAGAACAGCTCCTTGTGGGTTCTGTCTCGTAAAATGTGCACTGATTACAAGTGAAAGGTACGGGACGTCTCCTTCTTCTTTCGTTCGCTTGAAATATGTTGTCTGCAATGTTGTCTCTTGTATGAATTTAACTGACTTTTTTAGTTCACACACCGGTCCATAGAAGGTTTGCCTAGATATATTATATTTTGGGCAGTCTTGGAGTATGTGCTCTGCTGTCTGCGACGCCAATCCATATGTGCACATGGCTGTTTCACCAATCTTGAATTTTGTACACATGTAGTTGCGTAATCTATTGTGTCCTGTTCTGAGGCGCAGAATAATGACTTGTTCTGGTCTGTCCATAATGTGGTAGTCATCTTGAGCATGTTTTGGTGGCTTTCTGGCTGATTTGATCGTTCTTTTCTTTTGGTGTTATGTAACGGGCACACCAGGCTGGTCTTCTTTGGCTCCTTCCTTAGCCAATCGATCAGCTCTGTCGTTTCCGGGTCCTCCACAGTGGGATGGTGTCCACTGTAAGGTGACCTTATGCTGACTGCTAAGTTCAGAAAGTAGTGTCCTTAGTACTGGCAATTTCCCAGACAGGAACGCCTCGAGTACTGATTTTGTATCTGTGAATAGCACCACAGGTTGTGTACCATTGTTGGTATTTAGTAATTTCTCTGTTGCTATCTTGATTGCCTCAATTTCAGCATCATAGTTATGGCAGTGCTTTCCTGTCGGTACTCTAGCTGTGTCCCTAGTATTATTTGGGTATTCTATGTACACTCCCGCTCCTCCATTTCAAACAGCATTTTGTGCTGACCCATCTGTGTAGACTCGGATCCAGAGATCCTGTGGGCATTCTTCATCAAGGAAGCTGAGAGTGGCTGTTCTGCGCTGCACACTGTTCTGTTTTTCCTTGCCAGATAATCCTCTCACATTTGTCTGGATTTGTAATGATAGTCTATGTTCATCTTTCCAGTGAGTTCGTCTGGAATAGTTGTTAGGGGGATACCAACTGTGGGCAGATCGGTGGTTTGTCTGTAGAGTCGTTTGGCCTGGTGGATACAACTACTTCTTTTCAACCGCCCCAAAGCTAGGTTTTCAAATCTGTTCATCATAGGGTGGCCCGGCAAGCTGAGGAACTTTTCTGCTTGTATTAGCGTTTTCGTATCTCTGCGCTCTCTCAGTGCTTGTGTCCTCCCCATCTTCTCCATTTCCACTATAGGGGTTGATCTCATCCCTCCTGTGGGGTACGGGACCATCCTCACACCATGAGACCTACTGGGAATGTGGAGTTAGGGTTATGATTGTAGAGACCAATCGGCACTCGATGTTGCGATATTGTCAAAATCACGCCGGCCGTCATTGCCTCCCTCAACATTCACTGAGACCCATTTTAGAGTGGGTCTACCTGTTAACTCCTGGGCACGAGAAGATAGGGTGGGAGTGTGGATCGAACACATGACTACTGGGCGAGCAGTCAAGCGCGCTAACCACTGCAGTATGGCGGCTGCCATGCGCTGACTAATGTCCCAACTGTGCGAGGATGCATCGCTGAAGGAACGTCTTCGGGGAGAGAATTGGGAACTATATATAACAGAGCAAGTGAGTTTGATGCTTGTGTTGAGACATCTGAGATTGTCTGTGGAATATATAAGTTTAATTTTGAGGAATAATATTATCTTAACGTACACATTTAGGGTTTCTGTGGTTGTTGCAGTTTTTTCTGTTGGGGGGGGGGGGGGGTCGGGGGAAGGGAGAGGTGGGATTACGTGCGTAAGCTGCCTACCTCGCTCTCCTAAGGTCGTGAGTTCGTGTCCGGACTTTTCAGTTCAATAATTTACATACATGTTTTCACAAATCCACTTTCTAGAACAGGGCACAGTCACGTTATATGATCAAGGTATTAACAGAAAATATACCACTATTCAATTACACACATACAACCAAAAAAAAAAAAAACATGAGCTGCCACAAAAATATACTAATTAAGAGATATTTCTAGCTGTCTCTAAATATATCTTAGTAATCTAGCCAAAAGTGCCCTATTTTAAAGTGCTTTTGGAGTCACAGAAACATTAAATGGTACCTTGTATACAAGTGTTCAACATCAAAAGTTGCTGTGGATGGTTTATTATGATTGATGTCGAGAAGGGAAGTTCCTTATTTTGAGGGGGTGGGGGGAAACATCGTCCACAGTTGGCTTCGGGTTCGGAACTTGTCGATTCAAATGTGAACGTGGTACCTTCATGCATATACACAGTAAATGACGTGGTAGCTATAGTTTGGATTCAGCTGTCAGTAAATTAACAAGTAAATGACGTGGTAGCTATAGTTTAGATTCAGCTGTCAGTAAATTAACAAGTAAATGACGTGGTAGCTATAGTTTGGATTCAGCTGTCAGTAAATTAACAAGTAAATGACGTGGTAGCTATAGTTTGGATTCAGCTGTCAGTAAATTAACAAGTAAATGACGTGGTAGCTATAGTTTGGAATCAGCTGTCAGTAAATTAACAAGTAAATGACGTGGTAGCTATGGTTTAGATTCAGCTGTCAGTAAATTAACAAGTAAATGACGTGGTAGCTATAGTTTGGATTCAGCTGTCAGTAAATTAACAAGTAAATGACGTGGTAGCTATAGTTTGGATTCAGCTGTCAGTAAATTAACAAGTAAATGACGTGGTAGCTATAGTTTGGATTCAGCTGTCAGTAAATTAACAAGTAAATGACGTGGTAGCTATAGTTTAGATTCAGCTGTCAGTAAATTAACAAGTAAATGACGTGGTAGCTATAGTTTGGATTCAGCTGTCAGTAAATTAACAAGTAAATGACGTGGTAGCTATAGTTTAGATTCAGCTGTCAGTAAATTAACAAGTAAATGACGTGGTAGCTATAGTTTAGATTCAGCTGTCAGTAAATTAACAAGTACATGATCCTTTTACATGCCGTAGGCACAATGGGCACATAGACCTAGACCCATATTTCCATTGACCGATCGTTTCTTGGTGGGTGATGGGTTCAGTATCTCGCCGGTCGCCTTTGCTTCCCAAGACATTTCCTGGTATCCACGTCAGACTGGGCCGCCCTGGCAGCCCAGGTCAGTTTTAAACGTTCGAATTCGCCCAGGATGTGGATCGAACCCATGTGCATCGGGCCAGCAGGCCAGAGTCTAGGCACTAGGCTTATGGGGCTGCCGGATTCAGCTGAGTTTGTCCGAGTTTGTTCGAGTTTGTTCGAGTTTGTCTGAGTTTGACTGAGTTTCAGTTTGTCTGAGTTTGGCTGAATTTGTCAGGGTTTGTCTGAGTTTGTCTAGGTTTGAGTTTGTCTGAATGTGAGTTTGTCTGAGTTTGTCTGGGTTTGAGTTTGTCTTAGTTTGCATGAGTCTGAGTTTGTCTGAATTTGTCTGAGTTTGAGTTTGTCTGAGTTTAAATTTGTTTTGGTTTGTCTGAGTATGAATTTGTCTGAGTTTGTTTTGAGTTTCTCGATCTCAGCACGATTGGCCTAAACTGAAGAAGCTGCTGGTGTATCTCGTCAAATCTAACCCGAAAATAAAAGAAATTAAATTTGGAATTAGTCAGTAATAAACAGATAGATCTGTCTAGAACAAAAGAAATCGCAGGTACCCACCATTCTGCTCGTCGGACCCTTCTGGGGTTTATAGTTAAATCTGTGACCTGCAAACAAAAAATGAATTGTAATCTCTTGATTCTATGCTTCTTATAGTAATTCCTTTTAAAATCCTTTTCAACAAGGTCTTCTTAGAACAGTGTGCATTTAACATAATTTACAGTGATATTTACCGAAACAATTTGAAAATCTCAAAATAATTACAAGTTATTTTAAGATTTTCACATTTTATTGTTAAATATTATTGTAAATATAACTTTTGACTTCTTCAGTAAATCCCTTCAAATCGACACCTGTTCTAGCATAACCTAAGCCTTAAACCTTTTGTCTGATGCTTTATCTAAAATCCTATCAATAGAAAGTCAGCATGACCGAATGGATAAGAACACACATTCTTAAACATCCGGTGTGCTGATGCCGAGGTAGTGGGTTCAACACCTACACCGGTCAGTTGGACTAAAATCTTGGCCTATCGTCCTTGACTTGGGGACGTAAGTTACAAGTACCTCTGAAGTCGGAGTAGGTTCGCCCGATGACGTGGGGCATTGCTAATTAATAGGGAAAACTAATCCGCGCGCAAAATTCAGTCCAGCACTACTAGGAGTAGTGTGTATGGACTATACTTGAGTTCAAAGCGAGAGTGTAAAAACAAAAACAAAACTCCTATCAATATATTATTTGACTGTTAAACTGATTCAAAATAGTATTTATATTTCTTGCGAAACTCACATTCTGACAAACAGATCAGTTGGTACAGGGTTGGAATAACACAAAATACAACTGGAAGCAAGGCTGATGGAAAAACACAGATTTGGGTTTTTATTAGGGAAAGATCATAGCCTGTTCAACGCACAATGGGTTATAATTGGAATATGTAGTTGTTATTATTGTTTCAAGAGTCCCGTTGTCATAGGGAGTAGAGTGCTTGCCTGCCGAGACAAGGGTACTGGGTCAGTTCTCAGCAAAGGGAAACATTATTATTTCCCTACTATTACGGCTCTGGGATTGATCCAGCCTCATAAAATGGGCACCAATTTTAAGTTTTTGGGACATTGTCTCGGGAACAAAGCCGGCTAGGATGGGAACTGGCCACCACAGCTGACATGTCATGGTAAGGCCTCACACCTCACATCCCGAGTTCATTATCTGCTAAGCGATAACCATTAATATGTCAGAAAATGAACTTTCATTTGATTGTTCATTCTTTATTTGAACTTTAGTTTTCTTATATTGTTCCTCATTGTCTTCACATGGATGTGTAGTGTTATACTTTTTTATATTTTACATGGCGTCGATATATATGTCATTAACGACGCTCTGCGGATGAATATTCAAGACACAGGCGAGCTGATTAAGGATCGAGAGTCTTTCTGGGGTGGTAATGAGAGGAACGTCCTGCAACACACTTGCTATAAGCTGGTGATAATTTACAGGTATTAACATAGTTGCCAGACTTATGCAGGAAATGTTTTCTAATTCAAAACAACCAAATAAAAAATTTAACTTTACTAGAAAAAAAAAAAAAAAAAAACAACCCAACTTGATTCCCACGGCTACCGGTGATGATACGTCATCAAGTATTTAACTATTCACGGTGACATCATGTGCAGATTATACACTTGCAATTTACTTCCAATTGCAGCATTAATTACGAAAATAAGGTTGTGTTCGAAACACCATATCTCCTAAAGCTTCTAACCCAGATGCAATTCGTTATCTATTCTCCATGTTCGGTCAATCGCAGAAATCTCGACGCCGTCCTTAAATCCGTCCACTAAGCAAATAGGAGTAGTCATCATACCCATTCAGCTAATCACGTCGCATTTCTCCCTTCCACAACACGGAATATACATCTGGCCAGTTTCTCTGCATAACCATTCAGCGATGCAATTATGGTTCTCCTGTCCACAGTACTCTATGTTTGACCAACTTCTCTATAGCCTGCATATTTTCCCTGTCCACTAATTATGCATGTGGGGGGTGAATTACTTATCTGACAATGCAGTTAGCCATGTCGTATCGCTCGCCTATACAAGAACAAACATTACATAGTGTACTGTCCGAGTGTCGTAATACACTCTAGCTGCAGAAAACTAACAGCTAATATTGGTGGAGGAAGATCTTTAGGGACCAGATATGATATACATCGCAGCCGCGGTAGCACAGTTGTTAAATTGCTTGTGTGAGGCATCGGTGATCATGTGTTCGAATTCCCAGCAAAGTCAGATATTTATTTTTTTTTTTTTTTTATAAATTATAACACTGACATAGATATGGGCTTCCAGGTCGACCAGTCTGACATACATGTTCCATGTACATTGCAGGACACTGCGGTCAACCCCGATATGTATTTCCAGTCAAATTTACATTCAGTAGTTTGCCATTGCTTTCTGAACGAGAAATCAACGGTAAAGTCCCTAGATCGATTTCTGGAATGAACCCACTTCTCAGCCGTTAGCGCATAGAAGGCTAGAACGGGAGGCCGTGAAACTTCTCGGCCACTCTGACCTCTTTCAGTCTAGTATGGAAACTAGGAGATGTTCTGGAATTAAATGTCGCCGACGTTATCTTGACAACATCACCCATCGTGTGCCGACTGGCATACATTATTATGGAGTTACCACCATGTATTCAGTACGCCTCAATGTTTGGGACAGATATTTTACTATTCCTGTATGGTATACTTAGGCACGGACATTGCCGCCCAGTAACTACTTTCATTAGGGTCAGTATTTCCGTTTCATAGGGCTACATGACAATAAATATAATGATTGTTACAGTAGTAATAGGGAAGTTACTAACTGATCTTCGTGTGTGTTTTTTGTTTTAATTTATGCTCGCTTGTTTAGTCCATACACTAATACTAATAAATGCAATAAAAAAAAAGTCGCTTAAAAGTCGACAGGGTCGACTTCATTGCACCGGGTTTTATCCCATATGGATTGGTCTCTTTCCGCAGCACGGAAGGCGTCGCAAAAATCACGAACTCCGTAGCTCTAGCGACGACCCACAGGAGTCTCCGAAAAATTTAACTCGTGAACCGAAGGACGCGGCCAGGAATCGAACCCACAACCTTCGGAGCCCGAGTTAAACGGCTTGACCACTTCGCCACGAAGACTCCCGAATATATCTCCCTAATAGACTTCCTAATAAATGAAATGAACTGATGTTTTACGCGTGGATTAGCTTTCTTTGTTACCAGTGCCCCTTGCCATCAAGCGAATCCTTTCAGATTTCTGAGGTACTTATAATTTACGTCCGCAAGTCAAGTACTAGAAATCAACATTTTAGTTCAACCGCTACATCGGCATCACCACACCCGAAGTTTTAAAAATTTAAAAGCTGACCTTCACACACCCATGGTTATACTGGTCCCTCAAGGCAAGCAAAGAAAAGTAACACTGTAACCTACCATTTATGTCGTAAGAAACGACTAAGGAGGGTTGTCGAGGTACTGAAAACATCATTCCATAGAAAACTTTGAATGCAAAATACTAATAATGAAAAGTTTTAAAGGACAAGACTAACTCCGCCACCCAAGAAGAAAAGAGGCCCGAGTTCTAGAAGAAGTATGACGCAGAGACATAGATAAATAATGTGGGGAAGTAGTGGAGAGACCTGCTCGAGATGACACAAATTAGGATGACTTGGCGTTAGTTTGTTGGGGACCTGAGCTCTGTTGTGAGGAGCGGGTAAGAGCAACAGCAGAAGCAACGGTATCAGAAGGCGATGAGGAGGAGGAACTATTTGAGATTCCCTAAATAAGTTAGATAACTATATGGAATTGCAGGCAGTCAGACGGATTAAGAGAGTGAGTGCGAGAGAGAGAGAGAAGAGAGAGAGAGAGAGAGAGAGAGAGAGAGAGAGAGAGAGAGAGGAGAAAAGAGAGAGAGAGAGAGAGAGAGAGGAAAGAGAGAGAGAGAGAGAGAGAGAGAGAGAGAGAGAGAGAGAGAGAGAGAGAGAATAAGACGTGTTTGTCGCGTAACGTATTCTACTAGGATGGAATTGGATCAAAGTAGATACTAAATAGACTTCTACGAATAGAGAATCTAACCACTGCTGAAGAAGCGATCAAATGGCTCGCAATTTTAGAAGAATGATTATCAAAGTCCCAGAATGGATCACTACTTCTAAACAGTGCCAGGCGGAAAGTTATGACGACTAACTGTACTAACACACGAAGACAGTATGTCAAGTTATTCCTGCTAACGTGCCTGGATGAATAATGAGCCCCCACTGCCTAATGTATTCTCACACAACAGGAGATAAGACAGAATGATAAGTATAGATGTAGTCCTTTCACTCGTCACACAATCTGATGATGCTAATTCTAATTCTATAATGACAGACGCAGTTGTTAAAATTACAAATATAGCATAACGTTTAATCCTAAAGAACACTATGTGAGCCCCACTGGGAACTCACTGACACATAAGAGATACGCAGATCCCTGAAATTTCTACAAGATAATGTTCAGCTAGAGGATATAATCATAGACTCCTAGCCAATAGCGGACAAATTAGGATTGCTGTGCAGTGGCAAACGGGTGGGTAGCCACTCATCTGATAATCCTTAGCCTCCTGGATGGTAAGCTGTCAGTGCTGACTGGATCGTGGTATGGACTCCACTCTCTGCTGCATCAAGTGAGTGGTTCGTAGCTCAATCACCGGTCGTGACTACGGCTACAGATGATCAGGGTGCAGGCTCTGTGAATGACAGTGAGAAGGAGTGAATAATCCTTCAAGACAGAATTGTAAATTCTTTTGGCCATGTCATTGTCCTGCATGGCATGCTTGTCTCATAAATTTCAATAGCATGTAGTATCTCAATTTACATATTTTGTGGGGCTGGTCTGGTTCGCTAGATCAGTTCCGCGTCTAGCGTTCGTTGTCTCGGATGGCTGTGTGAGGTGCACCAAAATGGGATCTTCCCAGCCAACGTGAGTTAGCGAGGCAGGCGTTTCAAGAATGAAACCGCATCGTGCAGCCAGGGTCGTGGTTTGAGTGGGCAAAAGAGCAAAATTTGTACGACCGTTCGACAAAGTCTCGATAAGCGCCCACTCTCTCTCGATGAGTAGTGGGCCTGCAGTCAGTAAGCTGGTATAGCTTTTTTTTCGGTTTCTAGAGCTAATACATGCTTACCAAGCTCCGACCCTCGCGGAAAGAGCGCTTTTATTAGTTCAAAACCAATCGTCGTTGCCCTTCGCGGGGCGCGGCGTTCCCACTGGTGACTCTGGATAACTTTGTGCTGATCGCATGGCCTTACGTGCCGGCGACGCATCTTTCAAATGTCTGCCCTATCAAATGTCGATGGTACGTGACATGCCTACCATGTTTGTAACGGGTAACGGGGAATCAGGGTTCGATTCCGGAGAGGGAGCATGAGAAACGGCTACCACATCCAAGGAAGGGAGCAGGCGCGCAACTTACCCACTCCCGGCACGGGGAGGTAGTGACGTAAAATAACAATACGGGACTCTATCGAGGCCCCGTAATTGGAATGAGTACACTTTAAACCCTGTAACGAGGATCTATTGGAGGGCAAGTCTGGTGCCAGCAGCCGCGGTAATTCCAGCTCCAATAGCGTATATTAAAGTTGTTGCAGTTAAAAAGCTCGTAGTTGGATCTCAGGTGCAGGCGGGCGGTCCGGCTCGCGCCGGTTCACTGCCCGTTGTTCCTGCCCTACCGTCTGCTGGCTCTCTCCCGTGGGTGCTCTTCGCTGAGCGTCCCGGGTGGCCGGGGCGTTTACTTTGAAAAAATTAGAGTGTTCAAAGCAGGCCTCGGCTGCCTGAATAATGGTGCATGGAATAATGGAATAGGTCCTCGGTTCTATTTTGTTGGTTTTCGGAATTGGAGGAAATGATTAACAGGGACAAACGGGGGAATTCGTATTGCGGCGTTAGAGGTGAAATTCTTGGATCGCCGCAAGACGAGCTACTGCGAAAGCATTTGTCAAGAATGTTTTCATTAATCAAGAACGAAAGTCAGAGGCGCGAAGACGATCAGATACCGTCGTAGTTCTGACCATAAACGATGCCGACTAGCGATCCGCAGGAGTTGCTTCGATGACACTGCGGGCAGCTTCCGGGAAACCAAAGTGTTTGGGTTCCGGGGGAAGTATGGTTGCAAAGCTGAAACTTAAAGGAATTGACGGAAGGGCACCACCAGGAGTGGAGCCTGCGGCTTAATTTGACTCAACACGGGAAAACTCACCCGGTCCGGACACTGTAAGGATTGACAGATTGATAGCTCTTTCTTGATTCGGTGGGTGGTGGTGCATGGCCGTTCTTAGTTGGTGGAGCGATTTGTCTGGTTAATTCCGATAACGAACGAGACTCTAGCCTATTAAATAGTTCCTCCCCCGATGTGTCTCCACCTTGCCGTGGTGGGGGAGCTTGCGTGTCCCATCGACCCCATGTGCTTGCCGATGGGTGAAAACTACATATCGGACGGCTCGTGGGATAGGGACCAGACTAAGAGAGACACAACCTGCTGCTCTGCAGGTAAGACTGAGGATAGCAGTCAAAATCAGGCAAACGATCCCTAAATCTCAGTCCGGGCATAACCTCTAAGGTTCCCATCCGAGGTGTATGGCTGAACGTCTCTAAACCATAAACTCTCGGAAGTGAGAGCCTGGCCGACACAAACCTACATCAAAATTGTGATGATGTGCTGACAACGCTACATGCTCAGCGCAGATTCGTTCGATGGCTCTTAGCTGGGGGATATGAGGTATCCCCGGATGAAAGGGCCTGACCGTTACTCGCCCACAGACGCACGGAGGTAAGGTGCTGAGCCAGCAGCACATGTAGCCTACCTCGTGAGTGAGTAAAAAAGGTGGAAAAACACCTCGGGCGCACGTCTCGCAGACGTCCGATAGTCTGTAACCACACTCATGGAGTGAGTGTAGTCAAAGGTGGAAAATTGTCTCGTTGACACGAAATGGAACGCCTGTCTTGCGAATCCATTACGTGGCAGCCCGAAGCGAAAGCTTGCTGTGTGGAAGCCGAAACAAGAGTCTCGAAACCCGAGGAAGGCTAACCTCATTAAAAAATGCCCGCCGGAAGCCGGAAGTGTCGTCCTACGGGTGGCAAACTAAAAATTGACACTACGCATTTACGTCCGAGTGAAACGTCTCGTCCGAATGTCTCTCGTGCTAGGAACAGCTCTGACTACCTAGTTTCCGAATGCCGCTCTTGTTCGGAACAGCTCTGACTAGGTAGTTTTCCGAATGTCTGTCGTGCCTGGAACAGCTCTGACGGGCGCAACGACAAGCACATGTCCGAAAACTCGCTGAGTGGATACCGTCTGCAAACCTGTCTGGTTTGTGCGGGAATGGCCCTGGGCAAACAAAATGACCAATATATTGAAGTGAGGATTTAAAGCAGCCATGAGCAGGACGTGACGATTCCCTCGGCTAGCCCAGAACCAGGGCGTTATGTGTCGGCCCTGCAACTATGGAAGCAACCTTGGATGGCGGAAAATGCTATGGGCTGTCCCTGCCTTCCTTTGAGGGATGACCGTTGTCTTCGACCGTTCTAACTTGGCCAGCATGTTTGTAGATGGCACCACAAAAGTGGGAGTCTCGCAGGAATGCTACCTGGTCAAAAAAGCACGCTAAAGTCGATGTGTTGGCCTACGGGTTTCGGCCCAAGGGCGCATAACAGACACACCGCAATCACATCTGAAAAAACACTCCGGATGAACGAAAAGAAAAGAAAAATTTACATATTTTGATTCCTTATCTGAAATCTACAACAGCACACTGATCTAATGGAAACAGCAGACAAATGATATCCTATTCTCTCTGCTGATATTTAGATCAAACATGTACAATCACAATGCTCTACTTCACAGACCACGGTCCAATATATATATTCTAAGCCATGATTAATCATGGGAACATGAACCACAATTCACATAATGAATTAACAGTACATATCATTGGATGACTTCAATGGAATGAAACTCAGACGCCACAACTCCGACGTCACCATATACATTAACAAACCATTAAATCGATGAAACAACACACGTCGTTTTTCCAAGTATGGAAACACACAAACTACACTCCATACGATGAATTAACATCACATATTGATGAATTACATAGAATGCAATGAAATCACACACAACAACTATAACGTCACGATGTACACGAGTAAACCATTAAATCCCTGAGACACCACAAGTTCCCTTAAGGAGTTATGAGTTGTACTACTAGCAAGTCTTCCTTATATTAATTACAACATAATTAATTATCTAGAAGATTTCTTAGCTAGGTTTAAGATTATTTTCACTATACACAAGAACAATATTAGGGTTGGAGAATTCCCCCAAGGTTTGAACTTTGTTAAGTGGGCTATATTGGACCACATGGTAGTAATCTGACTCTCATCTCATCTCATCATGTTCCTCTTGTACCTTGCGGTGTCGAGGTGAAGTATAAACTTCGTGAGAGTGCCCGGTTATGGGCTTCGTATATCGACATTCCCATGGATTCTGTTATTCCCTCCGTCCAGCGTTTACGTGGTCGGCCTCTTCCTCTGTTTCCATCTGGTCTGTACGTCATTGCCTGTTGTGGCATGCTGTTGACTGGTAGCCTACTTGCATGGCCAAACCATTTGACTTGCTGCTTTCTAATAAAATCTAGAGCAGCTTTAACCCCCACTTTAGTCCTGATTTCTTCATTTCTGATCTTATCTCTTCTTGATACGTTGAGTATTCTTCTCAGGAACCTCATTTCTGTTGTTGTGATTTTTCTTTTCTCTTTTTCTGTCATTGTCCAGGTTTGGCATTGGTAGCACAGAGTTGGTAGGAAGATTGTGTTGTAAAGTGCTTTCTTAGTAGTTATTGATACATGTTTGTTCTTTAGTATTGGTGCCATTTGTCCAATGAGTTGATTTGCCTTATTGCACCTATTTTCGATCTCGTCTTCTGATCTGCCATTTGATGATATTATACTTCCTAGGTACTTGAAGCTCTTTACTTGTTTCAAGGGATGTTCGTTTAGGTGAATTGTTGCTGTTTGTTCTTCTTTAGTTATAGTCATTACCTCTGTTTTGCTTGTGCTAATTTTCATGTTATGTTCCCTACACATTTCGTTTAGACTATTCATGTGGTCTTGTAATTCAGCTTCTGATTTTGCTATTAGTGCTTGGTCGTCCGCAAACAGGAGTTCTCTAATGGTTAGATTTGCAGATGGTTCTTCTTCTGTGTTCTCGTCATGCGGTATTCTTGCTGTCTCTGCTTGGCTGGTTTCTTTACATATGTTGTCTATATATGTTATGAACAAGAGAGGGGACAGGACACAACCTTGTCGTACTCCAGATCTTATGGTGAAGGGTTCTGAGTGTCCTCCAGTTGCTCTCACTATGCATTCACTGTTGTCGTATAAACTTCTACATAGGTTTGTTAGATGTGTACTCACTCCATATTGTTTAAGGATTTCCCACAGCTTGTTTCTATCTACCCTATCAAATGCCTTTTCTTGGTCAACAAAGGCTAAGTAGAGTGTTTCATTGAATTCAATTGATTTTTCTATAAGTTGTCTAAGAGCAAAAATGGCGTCTGTGCATCCTTTGTTTTTCCTAAATCCAAGCTGCGTTTCGCTTAGCTGGGGTTCTAAAGTAGTTCGTAATCTTTTTTCAAGAATTTTGCAAAATATTTTCCCAGTATGACTCAACAGTGAAATGCCTCTGTATTGTGTGCAATCTCTTTTGCTGCCTTTGTTTTTCCAAATTGGGATAATTATGGCGTTTCCCCAGTCTCGTGGTGTCTGTTGTTCTACCCAAACATGGTTGAATAGTCTATGTAGCCAAGCTGTTCCTACTTCCCTTGCTGCTTTAATTAGTTCATTTGGTATTTCATCCTGTCCTGGTGATTTGTTCAATGGGGCTAATCTGATGGCTTCTATAATTTCTTCTTTTAGTATGTCTGGTTCTAGTTCCTCGGTGACATCTGTGTAGGTCTCTTGAATTCCTGTGACATCTGATGGGATGTTGAGAAGTTGTTCGAAATACTGCTTCCATCTTATTAGGATGTGTTTTTGTTCACTTATTGGTTCTCCATTTTCGCTGTTAATTATTTCAGTTGGGTCAAAGGGTAATCTGACTATGGGCAAGATAAGAGATTAATAAAGAATAATTAATTGTAACTATTCACTCTCTGAACGTTGGGTCAAAGGGTAATCTGACTATGGGCAAGATAAGAGATTAATAAAGAATAATTAATTGTAACTATTCACTCTCTGAACTAATTCCTTCAACTAATAAGTATTTTATCTAGAGAAATACGCTAGTTCCGAAGTTAAGCACATAATTAATTTATCTTAACTCTAATCGTCTACTGACTAACTCAGGTGTCCTTCCGCAGGCGGATACCTAATTTCGAGAATCACGTAATGTAATTTATCCATGTTTTTAATGCCACATGTGACGAGCTTTGCGTTTTACCCTTGTCGGCAAGCCACATGGCACACACATGGTCCTAATTCTACTATTAGTTAACTAACACTAGTTTTAATTAATAGTATCTATTATCGATCGGCGTGGCCTTTAGATTTTGCCGGCAGATTGACACACAGAAAAATATTTAACAAAATTATTATTAACTCACCCTGCAACTAGATTTTGACTGGCCTATCGGGAGTGGAGACTATCATTGGCTTTTCTATGTTTTAGAGTGTTGTTCGGCTTAACAAGAGCCAGCAATAAAATATGTTTAAACACAGACAGGTGTTCAATTTTAGCCAATGGACGTGATAGTAGCTCCTGCTCCCTCCAGGTTGCTGTCAAAAAATGGCAGATGTTAGGGTGCTACCGGAAGTTAACTTCTCATCCAGGAGAGTTCCCTTCCTGTGGCCAAATTATTATTCACAGCCAAACCTGAATATAAAATTCAGCCTGACTTGATTTCTTGGCTTGTAAACGAACTCAACCCTACATCTACTTCTAACTATAAGAAGAAATAGTATTTAACTCTCTCTATAGTTTTATGTATATAAATACACTAACCAAAGACGATTTTATCTAATATTTGAAAATATAGATAAAAACAAAAAAAGAATACAGGATACATAGAGGAGTTTACTGAGGGCTATCTCCATCTAATTAAAAAAAACGATCTGAGAGGTGGGCCAACCTGTCACAAATGCCCCCCGTTCAAAAAAAAGTTGGAGAAACAACTTTTTCTCCAGGTCCGAACTCTCATATAGTTTTGTCAGCCCTTACTCTGACGAATATGGGTCATTTGGACAGGTCCCCCTCTTCCTCAATAGCACAATGTCTATTCAAAATTCTCAGACTCTTCGTTTCTAAGACACCTTCTAAGAAACCTCCTCCCTTGATGTCGCTTCCATGGAAATCTTCTCTGGAAACTTTGCTTTCGTTGGTTGGGATGTCCTTCGTCTGTCACTGATAAAGGTCCTACAATTCCAACATCTCTCCTTCGATCCAATTGGTCTTGATCCCTATACTTCATGCGCGTCGTCCTTACTTTCCCTTTAGACGTCTCTAAGTTGGGATCGTGTTCAGCCGCGTCATCTTCCTCACATCTGTCGGGGTTGTCTTCCCATCTGGATTGATCCCCTTTGGATCCATTATCAACCACAGCCAGAGTCATAATATGAACTGGTGGGTTCGTGTTGTTCTCAAAATGCCTTTTGAGTAAATTCACGTGGAAGACTGTAGTTTTCCCGTGAATAGAAACAGAGTACTTGTTGCTGGACACCTTCTCTTTAATGATGAAAGGTCCTTGCCAAGCAATTTCTAACTTATTATCCCCTTTGGTTAATAAGACTAGCACTTTATCTCCTACCTCTAGATACTGGTTTCTAATGGGTTTATTATAGAAGGAAGCCTGTTGCTTTCTGGCATGACGGAGAGTGGAGTTAGCTAATTTCCATCCCGTGTGCAGTTTCTGTTTCAGTTCCTCTACATACTGTGAAGACTTGACGACACTCTCATCTGTTCCTTCATCAGTCCAGGTTCTCAAAAGAGCCTCAAGCGGTCCTTTAATTGGTCGTCCGAACAATAGTGTAGCAGGTGGAAGACCGGTGGCGACATGTGGTACTTCTCGATAGGCAAACATTGCTGCTGATAAGTACGTGTCCCAACTATCTGGTTTCTCCTGGACTAACTTGTTCATGATCGATTTGAGAGCCCCTGTATATTTGACCACAAGTCGATTATTCTCTGTGAGACTAAAACCTGTGTTGATATGGTGCATCCTGAAGATGTCGGAGATTTCTCCCCTTAACTTCTCATTCAATAATGACCCACTATCACTTACAATAAGAATAGGGAATCCTATTCTGGTGAATATTTCTAGGAGAGCCTCTGCTACCCTAGTTGCATTGATGGAGGGCAGTACAGTAGCTTCAGCCCACATTTTACCTGTATCTACTACAGTTAAAATATAAGCGTTTTTCTTCTTAGAACTGGGCAGTGGACCAATAATGTCTATAGCTACTCGCTCAAAAGGAGTGTTCAAAACTAACCCTTCCCCTATGGAAACAGGAGTAGACCACTGCTTGGGGGAGCCATGTTGACACTCCAGACAAGACTGGACGTATCTTCGTATGTCAGCAGTCATTCCCGGCCAAAAATAATGACAAGAAATACGCTGGGTAGTAACTCCTACAGTCATATGTCCACTGAAGGATATGGTATGTCCCATATGCAATATCTGATTACGATATTGTTTCGGCACGACAAGTTGCCCGTGTTCGGTACCCATAGTTCCTGCCCTATGGTACAACAACTTGTCCTTTAAATAGAAATTTCCAGCTGCTGGAGGATTTCTACCGTTTGGCAGTTTGCCAAAACAAGATGATAAAGTCGGACATTCATTTTGTGCAGCCCTAATCTCCCGAGGTAGAGGGTTGATTGAGAGTATAGGTTCATGTGACTGTGCAACCTGACTCCGGGTCTCCACTGCTGCCATTATCATTGGTGATGATGGTTCTCCTAAATATACATACTTACGACCAAGCATGAAAGGATACACCGGATCATCGATCACTGCAGCTGAAATGAGTCCAGTGACATACTTAGACGTCACATGTACTTTGGCTATCTTAGCTATTATAGTTGGAGAGCTCCTGGTAGCCCCTTTAACTACAACTGTTTGCCTTGTTAACTGTGATGGTTTCACTAACTGCTTAGCTATTATTGCATCACACTGGAGTCCACTGTCATAGAGACATAGTACTGGACTACCGTTAACCAGAATAGTTTCAACTGTGGGTGGCCTAGTTCCATTACTAGAACATATGCTCTGTTGGGTACTTGCCCCCGTAATCATACACGCAGCATACTGGGTAGGGGGATTATTTCTGCACACGCTTGTGTGGTGATCATTACTCTTGCAGTTCTTGCAGTAAGGTTTACCCCATCCACTATTGGTTGCTGGTGCTTTTTGTTGTGAACCAGGATTTTGGTGCGGACTCCCAGTGTGCCCTCTGGTGTCCTTACTGTAAGAGTTGTTCTGCTGAAAACCCTTATTCTGTGTTGCAGGAGTATTTTGAGCAGTAGAAGAATTACAAGATTTAGTGGCAGCTACTTCGCCATGGGCAGTTAAATATCGTTCGGCTAGTGAGATAACCTGCTCTAGCCGAGCGCCACCATTCTCTGCAATAAATGTTTGAAGCTGTTTTGGAAGAACGTCTTTAAATTGCTCAACAAGTATTAGTTCCTCCAGCCCGTCACAAGTAGCATCCAAATCACTCAGTTCTACCCACTTGTTAAAATAAGTGTGTAACCGTGAGGCGACCTGAGGAAATCATTCTCCTTGTGACCGTTTGGCTGTACGGAACTTCAACATGTAGGCACTGGAAGTTAACTGATATCGTTTCAAGAGAGCATTTTTGAGTGTAACAAAGTCCTTCTGAAGACCTGGGGGGAGCTTTGCAAACACGTCATATGCCGGTCCGCGAAGTGCTTGGGAGAGTTTAATATTAAATTTATCCTTAGGCAGATTGTAGGCTTCACACATTAACACAAATTTGTCAAGATATTCATCCATCTGATCCTCCTTCGTGTCGAAGTGGGCCAGTGGAAAACTCATTGATCCTGGAGTAATATGTGGTCCTGAGGAAATGTCTTGACTGTCAGTTGGAGAGCTGGCACTGCTAAATCTGGAGGCATCAGGATTTTGTAGTTCTAATCTCCTCAGTTCTAACTCATGCTGTGTTAACTGCTCAGCTAATTTCAACTCCTTGTCCAGTTCTGCTTGCTTCAATGGTTGTCCAATTCAGCCTGTTTCAACTGGTTGTCCAATTCAGCCTGTTTCAACTGGTTGTCCAATTCAGCCTGTTTCAACTGGTTGTCCAATTCAGCTTGTCGCATCTTCTGTCTGGATTCAATTTCAGCCATCTGGATTTTTAATTTAATTCTTTCCTCTCGTTCTTCCTTCTTCTATTACATATTTTTCCAACTCTGCACCCTCATAACCTAACAATGTTCCTTGTTCTCGCAGTTCCTCCTTAGTAGGTGGCTTTTCAGAAGACATGTTAGTTATGTAATAAGATGATATCTGTTGATACACCTGGATAACTCACTCACTTAATCAAGAATGTGTTTGTCGCAAAGATTCACAAATATTATCTTCAATGACAAGCATAAAAAATGTTACACATTGACACAACACTTACCCGTTTGCCAGCAATTCACCTTTGCCCTAACTTATGTTATCTTATACTAATCCTATGTATGTGTCATATTATAATCCTAGTTAGTATATTATCCTATATTATAAGTATATAAGTATATATATATATATATATATATTAACTAGTATGATTAGTAGCTATCTATTTTTAGTGACTGAAAGTTAGACTATCTATGAAGTTGGATACTCGACTGAACCCAACAATCTATAGGATTGTCATGCCCGGACCGAGCCACCAGTGTCGCGTAAAGTATTCTACTAGGATGGAATTGGATCAAAGTAGATACTAAATAGACTTCTACGAATAGAGAATCTAACCACTGCTGAAGAAGCGATCAAATGGCTCGCAATTCTAGAAGAATGATTATCAAAGTCCCAGAATGGATCACTACTTCTAAACAGTGCCAGGCGGAAAGTTATGACGATTAACTGTACTAACACACGAAGACAGTATGTCAAGTTATTCCTGCTAACGTGCCTGGATGAATAATGAGCCCCCACTGCCTAATGTATTCTCACACAACAGGAGATAAGACAGAATGATAAGTATAGATGTAGTCCTTTCACTCGTCACACAATCTGATGATGCTAATTCTAATTCTATAATGACAGACGCAGTTGTTAAAATTACAAATATAACATAACGTTTAATCCTAAAGAACACTATGTGAGCCCCACTGGGAACTCACTGACACATAAGAGATACGCAGATCCCTGAAATTTCTACAAAATAATGTTCAGCTAGAGGATATAATCATAGACTCCTAGCCAATAGCGGACAAATTAGGATTGCTGTGCAGTGGCAAACGGGTGGGTAGCCACTCATCTGATAATCCTTAGCCTCCTGGATGGTAAGCTGTCAGTGCTGACTGGATCGTGGTATGGACTCCACTCTCTGCTGCATCAAGTGAGTGGTTCGTAGCTCAATCACCGGTCGTGACTACGGCTACAGATGATCAGGGTGCAGGTTCTGTGAATGACAGTGAGAAGGAGTGAATAATCCTTCAAGACAGAATTGTAAATTCTTTTGGCCATGTCATTGTCCTGCATGGCATGCTTGTCTCATAAATTTCAATAGCATGTAGTATCTCAATTTACATATTTTGATTCCTTAACTGAAATCTACAACAGCACACTGATCTAATGGAAACAGCACACAAATGATATCCTATTCTCTCTGCTGATATTTAGATCAAACATGTACAGTCACAATGCTCTACTTCACAGACCACAGTCCAATATATATATTCTAAGCCATGATTAATCATGGGAACATGAACCACAATTCACATAATGAATTAACAGTACATATCATTGGATGACTTCAATGGAATGAAACTCAGACGCCACAACTCCGACGTCACCATATACATTAACAAACCATTAAATCGATGAAACAACACACGTCGTTTTTCCAAGTATGGAAACACACAAACTACACTCCATACGATGAATTAACATCACATATTGATGAATTACATAGAATGCAATGAAATCACACACAACAACTATAACGTCACGATGTACACGAGTGAACCATTAAATCCCTGAGACACCACAAGTTCCCTTAAGGAGTTATGAGTTGTACTACTAGCAAGTCTTCCTTATATTAATTACAACATAATTAATTATCTAGAAGATTTCTTAGCTAGGTTTAAGATTATTTTCACTATACACAAGAACAATATTAGGGTTGGAGAATTCCCCCAAGGTTTGAACTTTGTTAAGTGGGCCATATTGGACCACATGGTAGTCATCTGACTATGGGCAAGATAAGAGATTAATAAAGAATAATTAATTGTAACTATTCACTCTCTGAACTAATTCCTTCAACTAATAAGTATTTTATCTAGAGAAATACGCTAGTTCCGAAGTTAAGCACATAATTAATTTATCTTAACTCTAATCGTCTACTGACTAACTCAGGTGTCCTTCCGCAGGCGGATACCTAATTTCGAGAATCACGTAATGTAATTTATCCATGTTTTTAATGCCACATGTGACGAGCTTTGCGTTTTACCCTTGTCGGCAAGCCACATGGCACACACATGGTCCTAATTCTACTATTAGTTAACTAACACTAGTTTTAATTAATAGTATCTATTATCGATCGGCATGGCCTTTAGATTTTGCCGGCAGATTGACACACAGAAAAATATTTAACAAAATTATTATTAACTCACCCTGCAACTAGATTTTGACTGGCCTATCGGGAGTGGAGACTATCATTGGCTTTTCTATGTTTTAGAGTGTTGTTCGGCTTAACAAGAGCCAGCAATAAAATATGTTTAAACACAGACAGGTGTTCAATTTTAGCCAATGGACGTGATAGTAGCTCCTGCTTCCTCCAGGTTGCTGTCAAAAAATGGCAGATGTTAGGGTGCTACCGGAAGTTAACTTCTCATCCAGGAGAGTTCCCTTCCTGTGGCCAATTTATTATTCACAGCCAAACCTGAATATAAACTTCAGCCTGACTTGATTTCTTGGCTTGTAAACGAACTCTACCCTACATCTACTTCTAACTATAAGAAGAAATAGTATTTAACTCTCTCTATAGTTTTATGTATATAAATACACTAACCAAAGACGATTTTATCTAATATTTGAAAATATAGATAAAAATAAAAAAGAATACAGGATACATAGAGGGGTTTACTGAGGGCTATCTCCATCTAATAAAAAAAAAAACGATCTGAGAGGTGGGCTAACCTGTCACAGTGTTGATAAAAAGAACTATATCAAGAAAGACAGATGTTCATTTAGGCTGATAGTTATACGAACAAACAAAGTGATGCAAAGACAGACAGACAGACAGACAGACAGGCAGATAGACAGACAGACAGACAGACAGACAGACAGACAGACCTACCGACAGACAGACAGACCTACCGACAGACAGACAGACCTACCGACAGACAGACAGACAGACAGACAGACAGACAGACAGACAGACAGACATACAGACAGACTAGATATTCCATTTACAGGACATCGCTGTCAACACCAACAATTTACTGCTGTTGTTGATGTCTTGGCAAGTTTAAGTTCAGTAGTTTGCCATTACTTTCTGAACGACCGGCTTCCATACCAACACGTTAAAACCCAGCGCAACGGGGTCTGCTGCCATATCGCGCACATCTGTGTTTCGAACGCAGGAACTCCCCCGATGTGTCTCCACCTTGCCTTGGTGGGAGAGCTTGAGTGTCCTACTGACCCCAAGCGCTATGCCGATGGATATTAACTACATATTGGACAGCTCTTGGGATAGGGACCAGACTAAGAGAGACACAACCTGCTGCTCTGCAGGTAGACTGAGGATAGCAGTCAAAAGTTTAAATCAGGTGCACGAAGGCAGAAGTTCTTGGTCCGGACACAAGCACTAAGGCGCTCCCTGAGGGATAAGGGTGAACGCCTCTGACCCACTAATCCTTGGACCTGAGAGCCGGACCGATGCAAACCTACCGAAAAATGGAGGTGAGATGCTGAGCACGCTACATGCTTAGTTCAGATACTTATTTCGAAGGTTCTCAGCTGGGGGATCTAAGGGATCCCCGGATAAAAGGGCCTGGCCGTTTTTAGCTCACTAATGCATGGAGGTAAGGTGCTGAGCCGACAGCACATGTAGCCAACCTCGTGAGCACTAAAGGGAGAAAAGCGCCCCAGTCGCACGAAGTGGTTACGAAAAATGTCTGTATCTATGCTCAGTAGAGTGTAGTCAATGGTGGAAAAGCGTCTCAATAAAATGAAATGGAACGCTTGGCTAGCGAATCCATTGCGTGGTCCGAAGTCCGAAGCGAAAGCTTGCCTAGTGAATGTCGTCCGCAATCTGTGCTTGAGCGACCAGTGGCAAGCGAAAGGCCTTATACATGGAATTTAGGAATCAAAGGAGCCATGGCAGGACGTGGCAATTTCTCGGGTGAGCCCAGTCTCAGAGCAGTTTGTGCCGGCTCAGCAATAATGGAAGCCGCCTTGGATAGCAGGGAACGCCCATGGTCTGCCCCTGCTTTCCCGTGCGGGTTGACTGTGATGTCGTTGACCGTTCTATCTTGACCCGCTGAGATATGGGCGACATCACAACAATAAGTCTAACGTGTCTCGAAACCCGAGGAAGGCTAACTTCATTAAAAATGCCCGCCGAAGCCGGAAGTGCCGTCCTACGGGTGGCAACATAAAAATTGGCACTATGCATTTACGTCCGAGTGAAATGTCTCGTCCGAATGTCTCTCGTGTTAGGAACAGCTCTGACTACCTAGTTTCCGAATGCCGCTCTTGTTTGGAACAGCTCTGATTAGGTAGTTTTCCGAATGTTCGTCGTGCCTGGAACAGCTCTGGCGGGCACAACGACAAGCACATGTCCGAACCGAAAACTCGCTGAGTGGTTACCGTCTGCAGATCTGCCTTATTTGTGCGGGAACGGTCCGGGTCGAACGAAATGCCCAGTATATTGAAGTGAGGAATTAAAGCAGCCATGAGCAGGACGTGACGATTCCCTCGGTGAGCCCAGAACCAGGGTGCTATGTGTCGGCTCTGCAATTATGGAAGCCACCCATGATGGCGGAAAATGCCATGGACTGTCCCTGCCTTCCTTTGAGGGATGACCGTTAAGTCTTCGACCGTTCCAACTTGACCAGCTAGGAGGTGGACGGTACCACAAAAGTGAGAGTCTCCCAGGAATGCTAACCTGGTCAAAATTGCATTGTGTTGGCCTACAGGTTTCGACCCAAGGGTGCATAACGAGACACACCGCAATCGCATCTGAAAAAAAAAAACACTCCTAATGAACGTAAAGAAGAAGAAGAACACAGGTAAGCGGAATTACGAATCGCCTCCGTAACGTCTTCACGACGGAGATCGGCTCACTGATATTAACAGTTGAAAATTGCTGTGCAAGTCGGAGTTCGCTGTGGAAGGTAATGGGAAACCACTACATTATCTTGGCAAACATAAGTACCCGTATCTGAGGGTGTCAGAAATGAGGTAACTGCAGTCGCAAAGTAGCTAGTCGCTTGTCTGCCGTCGCTGTGGTAACTGGTTCGAATCCCATCGAAGACAATTATGTACATGTAGGTGGACTCCTAGATCGACTCTGCCTAAACTGGTATCAAATATTATCTCGGGAAAGGGAAGGAGGCCGGTGTGATACTGACCATATCACCTCTCGTGTACCCATGATAAAGATATGAGCAGTGCTGCTTGATAATAACAACTGATCCAGAGCAACTCACATCAAGGTAGGTGACATAGTCATCTACCTCGATGGATCAGTGATTAGAAACAGACGTAGTGGTTGAGGCTTTATTGCAAAGACTAATGGATGAGTCTTGAAAAAGGAGAGTCTGGAAAATGCGAATATGACCTCCTGCATGAGAATGGATGTGGAAGCAGTAACAGTGGAATTCCGTTAGAGGCGACTACTGCAACACACATTGTATTCATTACGGATTCAAAGACTATGCTTAGTCAGTGGAGAAAGGAATGTTTCGCGTGGAATGGCTATCGTCGCTTTAGAAGTCACAGATTGTGAGAATTGTATGGATATTTTGCCCTGGCAATGCGGTCGTTAGGGGCAATGAACAGGCTGATAGGCTGACAGGGAAAGCACCTCTTGGTAGTAGATTATTTATTGACCAGGGGAAGGTGGTAATGCGATTGTGGGACCAGATGGAGAAGGCGGGGGAACAAACTGAGGACCCGTATGTTGAAAGAATGAGATTGCGGGGGATCGGCAAGGGTTCTGGAAGAATCTCAAAACTGAGAGAGAATACCAGGAGAACTTTAAATGACATAGCGGTGGGAACGATTAGCAACATGACTCTTCATTGGCCGTTGAACGAGGGGACGGAGCACATATGAGGATGTCCTGTGTGCAGTGACGTTTGTTCTTATCTCAACTCAATAAAGTCGTCGTTATCAACAGCAACAACAAAACAATAATAATGACAATGACAATGATTACCGCGAAGATTATAATAATAATGACAATAATAATTATAATTCACGCGTTTATTTAGAAATAATTAGAAATAAGATTACGGGCGATTTTGATCGCATTGGGGGGGGGGGGGGGGGCATGCTGCAATCACATTAGATCACAAAGCGTGTCCGGTGCGGGATTTGGTCAGACCTCCAAATCCCCCGGGAGGTTATAGGATGATTTTCCCGCAACCAAACATGCATTGCACGTATGCAGGAGTTAACAGCCACAAAAGAAATATTCTCTGCTCGATCTGAACTCAGAGTAAATGGAGAATAACAATAAAGGATGCGGATCTTTTGCTTTGTGTTAACGCCTTGAAGCTTTTTATGTATATCTTAGTTTTGGGTATATATTGATGGTCTTATATTTTATACAGTCGGAGCTCATCCTTGACATGGTCAATATCAAGGAGTGTTGAAGTGCTAAATAGAACCTGTACTTTTGTATGAATGTGAAGAGTGGACGATGAACAGACAAGCTGAAAAACATCTGATGGCTGTGGAATTGTGGTTTCTGAGAAATATGCAAAGAATACAATGGACAGATATAAAAACTAATGACCAAGTCCTACAAGAAACAAATGAAAACCGTAAACTGATTAGAAAAATTAGACGTAGACAGTCGCAATTCTTTGGTCACGTTATGAGAAGAAATAAATTGGAGAACTTGGTGACAACTGGCAAGGTCGAGGGGAGGAGAACAAAGGGAGGACAGAGAAACAAATAACTGGATGGCTTGGCCTCGTTGTATCGTAATCGAATACCGTAATACTCTGAGTTCTTACTCTTATGACCAGCAACTACCGTACAATTTCTATTCTTTTGGTGTGTGTTTAATTCTATACTCTTATACACATAACTATATTCTCCAAGTTATTTTCTATATAACCGTATTATCGGACTGTGACAATGAGTCTAGCACCATTAACACATTGCACCTTAAGGCGTATTTTTGTGTCATTTACTTAATATTAGCTGGTCTCTCTGGCCGAGGGGTTACAACACTTTCTCTCCGTAATCCCGTTTATCACGCAGAGTCTCGTAGCGGGCGAGAACTGGGAGCGGTTCATACCCCGCTGGTGACTTGCGGGATACTGAGCCGGCCGCTCAGAAAGCAATGGCAAACTACTGAGCGTAATCTTGCCAAGAAATCAACAGACAGCTGAAAGATGCTCCTGTTGACAGCGATGTCCTGTAAAGGATATGCGAATTAAAAAAAAAAACAAAAAAACTTAATATTACCGACTCTGTGACGAAGGAGTTACGCACGTAATTCATTATCCCGCATACCGCGTTCGAAACACAGCTGCGGGGGTTTTGGCAGCTGACCACCTTGCGTTGATTTAAAAAAAATTGGTATGGGTGCCAGTCGTTCATAAAGCAATGGCAAACTACTGAACGTAAACGTGCCTAGAGATCACAACAGCAAAAAACTGCTGGTGCTGACTGCGATGTCCTGTAAAGAAGAAGCAACTAAATTTTTAAACTTAATTATTGTCTACTTAAGAGCAGTGTTAGCACTTTAGCTAGCATACTTACCTGCCGACCTTAGATTTGTTTGCATATCCTTTACAGGCCATTGCTGTCAACACCAGCATCTTTCAGCTGATTGTTGATTTCTTGGCAAGATTACGCTCAGTAGTTTGCCATTGCTTTCTGAGCGGCTGGCTCACATACCCCGTAAGTTACCGACGCGATTCGAAGCACTGCTGATTTTCACCGTCGTCACGTTACTTACGAGAGTATACGAGATGACGGAGAAAAGTCGCTAACCTCTAGGCCAGGAAGCCTGCTTAAAATTATAAGAATAGTGTAAAACACAATGTAAAACTTAAAGATTTCATTGTTATGATTAATAGTTAAACTTCACTATCGATTACCTGTTAGGGAATACAGTGTTTACATTCCGCAATCAGTTAGCTGGTAGTTTTGAGTTGTATACATACTTGTATTTGGTAATCATGAGCAGACATCAGATCATCATCATCTTCAAGTGCCATGCCGACTGGCGTAGGCGTTCATGACTCCCCACAGATCTAAGTCTTTGGTTTTCTTGATCAACTCTACCGTTGATTTTCCTCAATGCCACCATCGCAATCCATCCAGCATTATTTCTCTTGGTCTGCCTATGCATCCCTTCCCCTCGATCTTTCCAGTTGTCACGATGTTCTCCAATGCCACTCTTCTCATCACATGACCAAAAAAAGTTGTTTGCCACTTTCTTATTGTTGTATATAATGTTCTAGTTTCATTAGCCTCTTTCAGGTATTAGTTGTTAGTTACTTTGGTAGTCCAAGGAATTCGCAACATTCGTCTCAGGAACCACATCTCTGTTGCTTCCAAGTTCTTCCTAATTTGTTCATTTAAATTCCAAGATTCACGGCCATACAGCAAAACAGGTTCTATAAAGCACCTTAGCACTATTTCTTACATTCAATGATATTGACTTATTGCATAAGATATTCTTCATTTTCTTAAATGCAGCCTTTGCATGCCCTATTCTGCTCTTAATCTCTGTTGTGCATCTTCCATTTGATGTTATAAATGTCCCTAGCTATTTAAAACTATCCACTTGGTGAAGAATTTTCCCTTCTATCTCTATTTCACATTTTGGATATTACCTGTTTCTTTGATATCACCATTGTTACTGTTTTCTTGATATTCAAGGAGAGTCCTTTCATTGCACTTTCTGTTACTACAATGTCCAAAATTTGTTGTAGATATTTCGAATTATCCGCCATCAATACTGTGTCACCTGCATAGCGCATATTATATATCTTATAACCTCCGAAAATTATTCCTGGCTTTTCTTTGATCTCTCTCATTATTACTTCCCTATAGAGGAAGAAGAGATCCAGTGACAAAACACATCCCTGTCTTACTCCAAGCTTTATGTGTTCATAATTTCCTTCTTTATTTCCCATTTTGATTGCTGCCATTTGGTTCCAGTAAATATTTTTTTATTATTCTGAGATCCTCCCCAACAATGTTAATACCTTCCAACATTTTAATAATTTCATCATGTTTTACTTGATCAAATGCCTTAGTATAATCTAGGACATCAGATATCCCATGTTAATCAAAAAGGATAGAACGTCTTTAGACATAGAAATGTGTATTAACTGTGTCTGCATTGATTTCGGTCACAATGTCAGTAAATTGTAATATTAACATGTGTAATGAATGCCGGTGAGATAGATTGTGAAGGACAGGATGTGAGATGATCGCTATGATACATGTACTTGCCATTGTGGGGACACTGTATCGGACCGGTGAGGTTGGTTGGCGAAATAACACTTCAGTATTAATTCGAAATCAGAGTTAAGAAGTGGCTGGGTTCTGGAGGCACCAAAGCAATGGCCGTGCACAGTGAAGTCCGCTGAGTTTTGTAATTAAAGTCTGTTTTGTGGTTTGCCCCAGTGTCCTGTGGTCTCTATAGAATTAACGTTTATGTTGGTGCCTGAAAGCAAAATGTTACGCCGATTCAAAAGAATTAACTACAACCACAAGTAATTCAGAACGCCCATATTTACTATAACAGCAAGTGTTTCATAACGCCCATATTTTCTACAACAGCAAGTGTTTCAGAACGCCCATATTTACTACAACAGCAAGTGTTTCAGAACGCCCATATTTACTACAACATCAAGTGTTTCAGAACGCCCATATTTACTACAACGCCCATATTTGTATAGACCAGCCGGTTCTGGGTGGGTAGTGTGGTCTGTAGCACACCGGCCCTCTTTACTTCCCAAGATGTTCCCTGGTGTCTATTTTAGGCAGGATCGACATGTTAGTCTAAGTTATTTTAAAATGTCTCATGGGTGAGGATTCGAACCCATAACCACGGCCTGTGTGCGAGTGTCGAGCCTCACTACGCTGCCGCGGTTCCCTAAATGGAAAATTATTATTTTATATGATACCTCCTACATTGGTACAAAACATAAGGTTGTTTTCGTAACAAAAGAATGGAAGAAAACCTTGCTCTCTGTTGCGATAATATGTAACCTTTCTTTCAGCAGTCAGTAATTTCTTTCTTTCAATCTTGAAGCCAAACATTCTGAAGATTCCTTGGAGAGATATAGATCTTGGATTAGATCATTCAGTTCATGCTGGTCGAAGAGTTGAGCAGCTGGAAAATCATCTTCCAAATCACTATCACTGTCACTTGTTGTTCAATATGCCACTGCTGTCATCTTCTAGCAGTGAATCCGAAATCTGACTGAAAGCTGGAATTGACATGTCATCTCCGTGTGGAACAGGTCGTCTAATAGAATCTAAATCGGGATATTTCAATTTTGTTGTGATATATTTCCCATTAATTCCCTTAATATTGACAGCACTGAAGTAACAGTCACCATAGTGGTTCTTGGGCTCTCTCCAAGCCATCAGAATTCCAAATTTTGTAAGGGACTAGATAGAAATATTCCCCCCCCCCCCCCCGCCCCAGGGCCTTATATAGAAAATACTGTAATAATATTAATTAAATAATACACAAATGCCTGTATCTCAAAAATTAGAGCTGCTACAGACAAATAAATGTGGTAATTGGATTCAACAGACCTCTTTTATGCAAAATCCGATGTAAAATGTTTGGCACCAAAAAATGTTTTTTTAAACTGTTATCAATTAGACATAACCATGTGCTGTGAACTTTCTTCTTCATTTTATCTACCATTTCGGCACAGACCCTCAAACAAATGACGTGTATCTTTCGCAATTTCCGGCAGCTCTCTCCATGTCCTCCCAGTATTATTCGTCTCTGTCTGTAATTCTCTTCTCTGTGTGTTTTAGTTTTTATGGTAGTTCGTTCTCCTTGTGCGTTCCAGACACAAGAGTTTCTATAGTCTGTTTACTTTTGTCTGCCCCAATACAAAAGTCCATATCTCAGTAACCAACTTAGGGAAAATGATGAGATTTAGCATATAACCTTATCATTATGTCCATCCAACAAACAAAAAATTTTGTTCTGGAGATTGTTCAGCAGATTTCAAAGTTTATTTATATGCGGTATATGATTTACGGGACAGAGATGAAGTCCATGTTATTAAAATGTATTACCTCTTCACACGGAAACACTAGCGCTAAATAGTTAATTTTCTCGTGGGACATAGGTGTCACAAAATAAAACCTTGCGTTTAACCAGTGATTATTATAGAGGCTTTCTGATTAAACGGACTATCTGCCAGCGAAAACTATTTTAACTAACAGTAAAAACAAATCGGATGTCAAAATCCCAGGACAATATTTGTAGCTGCACGTGTACATCTGGTCGACGGATTGGGAACACTCGGTGGTGAGGGAGACGGGTCCCGGCAGCGCTTTGACAGTTTATAAACAGGTCGGATTGGAAGCGGAAGTACTCAGCTCGGAAGTAAACAGTCCGTCTGTCAATAGAGTTTCCGGACATCACGCAGATTGGCAGATTGCTATTGACTACTGTTGTGGGGATCATACAGTAACTCGCTAGCTTGTTGGGGATGTCAAAACAACTGATGACAACTCTGACAGTGACTAAGCCAGGGAAAATAGATTCTTGACAATGGATGATATGCCCAAATAACACCTGCAGGACATCAACCATGTCACGTGACCAATTTTAGGTTTTGCCATAAACCATGATTGGGAGAAACAGTGTTGACCAAAACCGTGGATTATGATGGACGTGTTTGTGGGAGAGCTCTACAGTGTTAGATTAATTTAATGTTAACTAGCATGTGTCGTTATGGCAAAGTGTAGTAGCCATCCCGGAATGAGGATAGTTTGCATAAGGTAGTCATATTGTATAATTAGTTTTAATTAATATAGACAGTAGTCTTGTTAAAACTAGAGTAGTGAAGTGATATTGGCTCTGCTAGGGTGAATAGAATACTGAGGTTGCCCTCTGTTTATTGGTCTTTCCTTATCATAGCCTGATTCGGACGTAGGTGAGAAGCTATAAGCCTCTCTGACAGAGTAGTTAGCTGTAAAATAACAGAGCAGGGTAATAAGCTTACACCCAGCCGGTAGGATTAGTGACTAGTGCTCTCACATGATGTGTTGGTTTTCCCACAGGTTCCCCACCAGTTACTAGGAAACTCAACACTGGTTTTGAAGAAGTGCACTCCAATTGGACGACCACCAGTTGGACTCTAAAATGAGTCTTACGGAAAAGGAATAACGTCCGAGAAGAAAGATGGTATATGTTTACGCTGGACTCATACTCAGAAGGGTTCACCATGGCATGGCCCAGAAGAGCCAGCCAATATAACGACTCCTGCGTGGTATGGTTCACATAGGATGGGTGATGATTGTTGATATATCACACATCAGACAAACATTGTTTAAGGAACGAGAACATTAACGGATAAGTCACATCGTGTGCTATATTCCAGTGTAATATTACATATGACATATACTTGAACCTATATGAACACTAGTTAGGATCAAGTGTAGAAACATTAACAGTAAAACCTAAATACACTACAAAGGATTTGTGCATTCTTTAGGACCGATAGGAACTTACAAAGTTAGTTTGCAACCAGTCCGTAATCAATCTGTACTTACAAACAGTATCTATTTCGGATGATCATGAAGATGGATTACCAGGTGGCTACCGATGACAGTCAGTATCCGGCAAGAGAGTTTCGACACTGGGTGAGGTGCACTGGTTATGATTTAATGTGCTGTGGTGTGCCCTTGCAATGAAGAAACTATGCTATTATCTGAAAGTCCGATCATACACACATTATAGAACACATCACACATTTTCTTCGCATACACGCCTTACGTACATTACACATTTTTCTTTTAATAAATTAATCTTTATTAATTTTTAGAAGCAAGAGTTGTTGAATATGTTGCGTTGGGGAAGTATGAGAGGGGGGCATAGTACGACAGTGAGAGAGTGATAGGGAAAGGTGTCCATAGGCTGGTGGAGTGTGTTGGACGGAAGCTGGTGGATTCTCCAGGATATTGAAGGGAAAAAATATAATGTGGGTGTTGACTCTCCTCACTCCAGGGACGACACTTTAAAGGAGGACACGACATTATTGGGGGATCGTAAACGTGATCTTAGGACAGCGGGATCTCTCGTAAACGGAATCTTTGGACAGCGGGATCTCTCGTAAACGGAATCCTTGGACAGCGGGATCCCTCGTAAACGGAATCCTTGGACAGCGGGATCTCTCGTAAACGGAATCCTTGGACAGCGAGATCTCCTGCAAGTGGGATCCTTTGACAACGGGGTCTTTTGACACGGGATCCTTAGTTATAAACGGAGATATCATATTGGAGAATCCAGCTAGAGTGAATGTGGATAGGGGTTAGGACTACTATCTTACCTGTTCACACTTCACACGTCTGCATAGGTCTGTGGTCCTGATTCTACTCTTTTCACTGAGTGAATGTGCTGTGTGTGGTAATATCTAGATTTATAGTACTTGTTCATATATCTGTATAGTAATTTGCAGTTATATTGTACTCGACCTGCTAGCTTACCTCTCTGTAAAATGGCCACCCCTAAACTAAGCACAGCTGAATTAAGGGCAAAGGAGGAAGACATGGGATTGTCGGGTTCTGCTCTAACGGATTACATACAGGAAGTGGAGAGAGAGTATCGTCAAGCAGAAAGGGAAGATCGAAAGGCCGAGTTGGAATTGAGAAGGATGGAGTTGGAAGCTGAGCAAGCAGCTAAGAAATTTGAAGCTGAGCAAGCAGCTAGGAAACTGGAAGCTGAACAAGAAGCTCAGAAAAGGGAGCACGAGTACCGGATGAGGGAACTCGAGTTGAAGAGTCAATCTAATGGAGAAACTGAGGGAGCAGTTGGAGGTTCCTCCATCCCAGGCTCAACACCAGTAGGTGGACATGGGTACCATGCTATGAAGTTTCCTTTAGCGGTCTACGAGGAGGACAAAGAGAAGATTGACCAGTACCTTCAACGCTTCGAGGCAATGTCTGTTGCTATGGGTCTGGAGCGTAACAAATGGAATCTCAAGCTATCCCAGGGATTACGCGGGATCGGCTACGAGGTTTATTCTCGCCTGCCACCAGGACATGAGAACAATTACGACGAATTAAAGACGGCTCTGCTGAAACGATTCGAGGTTACGTCACATACCTACCGGAAAAAATTTCGAGCAGCGAAACGAGAACCGGGGGAGTTGTTTGCCGCCTACAGTTTGCGTCTAAAATCTTATCTCCATAAGTGGATGGATTTGGCTGGGTTCGCACATGACTATGAGAGTCTGGAAGAGCTCATGGTGGTCGACCAGCTGAAGAAGCAAATGTCTAAACCTCTCAGGACGTTCCTGGGAGAACAAGGAGCGGAACGTATTGACCTCGTGACTAAATTAGCAGAACGGTTCGTCGAAGTACATGGGGAGACAGGGGAAAACCTTTCCACCAACTCCAAAAGTCAAGAGAAACATGATAAGAAGAAAGCCAAAAACTCAGGAACCAAAAAGTGGGAACCTTATGTGCAAAAATCAGAGGATAGTTCAGAGAAGAAGAAGAAGGAGGGAAGCAAGAGCACTTCAAGCTCTACACCAAAACGACCGTGGTCGGAGAAGTGGTGTTCAATTTGTAAGTCACCCTCTCACAATACGAGGGATTGCAAATCGAAGGCAAAGAACAATCACTTCGCAGCATGTCAAGTGACTTCCAAGGAGGTTGTCACGGAAAATGCCAAGGTCAACAAGGAAGCTCGCCACCAGGAGAGCTCACTCAAGTCCGACAATAGAAAATCTAGGACAGGGAAATGGTGCAACCAATGCAAGTCAAATACGCACAATGCTATTGACTGCAGGGGAATGTCAGGAGACTCTAAATTCGTCGTGTGCCCCGGGAAACCTAAGGTGGAGCCCACCGAACAGGTCGAGGCCGAGGAAGAGACTCCAGACCAGGAAAAACCACCTGTAGTGAAATTGGTAGAGGTTAACGGTCGTCAAGTGGAGTGTTTATACGACATAGGACTGGACGGGGAGGCCGTGATTTCTGCGGATCTGGTACATCCAGAACAATTCACAGGTGAGACCTTGGATATACAGCCTGCACAGAAGAGTGCTGTAGCCATGAAGTTGCCCATTGCTAATGTGGAGATTCGGTCAAGGTATGTCATCGGCACCATCAACGCCGCTGTATTGACCGATCCCATTTTTCCCCTAATCCTCGGTTGCCGGTATGTCTTTCTGGGAATGCCCAGGGAGCCAATCCATATGGGAGCAATGCAGACTCGCTCTCAGACGAGAACGGAAGAGGCAGAAGCAATTGTGACTAACCCAATGCCGGGAGAGCTACGAACTGCCCAGAGTGAGGATGATACTTTACGTCCTTGCTACAGAAAGCTGCAGAAAAGTGCTGATCCACCAGGACGGGGACAGTACTACATGAAGAACAGGATACTCTACAGGAGAGCAGGAAGGGGAGACAACCTATACGGTCAGTTGGTAGTCCCGAAAGCTCACCGGTCCCAGATTATTCATATGGGGCATACCATCTCCTTTAGTGGACACATGGGTATTGCCGCCACCATGCAGCGGATTTCCTGCCATTACTATTGGCCGGGAATGACAGATGATGTGCGTCGGTATGTGAAGTCATGCCCTGAGTGCCAGAGGGTGGCACCGAAACACTGGACAGCACCGGTGGTGTTGGGTGAGATGCCCATCATGAACTCTCCTTTTGAGAGGGTAGCCATCGATATCGTGGGTCCACTTCCCAGGACTAGGAAGAGGAACATGTATATACTCACAATGGTGGATTGCTGTACAATGTGGGGTGAGGCCATACCGTTAACCACGATAGACTCAAAAAGAGTGGCGGACGCACTGATGGAGGCCTTTACCAGATTAGGCTTCCCGGATCGAATTCTGACGGACAATGGGTCTCAGTTTTGTGGAAAACTCATGGAGGAGGTATTTAGGGTGTTTCACTCTAACCACATACATACCAGCCCTTACCATCCTCAAGCCAATGGACAAGTAGAGCGTTTCAACGGCACGTTGATGACAATGCTCAGGAAACTAGCGCAGGAAAAACCTGATAGGTGGGATGAATATATCCCAGCAGCACTCTTTGCCTATCGGGAAGTTCCTCATGGCTCAACAGGACTACCACCCGCTACGTTGCTGTTTGGTCGTCCAATCAAAGAACCGTTGGAAGCCATGTTGAGGAGTTGGACTGAAGAGGGGACGGCAGAAGAAGTGATCTCATCCATTAAATACGTGGAGGAACTGAAAGAAAAACTCCACAAGGGATGGACTCTGGCAAATCAAAACTTGAAAAAGGCCAGAAAAAGACATGCGGCTTACTACAACCGTAGGTCTAAAGAAAGATCTCTAGAGGTGGGAGATAAAGTTTTGTTGCTACTCCCAACGGGAAACAACAAACTGGAGATAGGTTGGCAAGGACCATTTCCCGTGGAAAGGGTGATATCCAGAACCAACTATCAGATCCGGATCCGGGGAAAGTCGAAGATTTTCCATATCAACCTCTTGCGGAAATACGAAGAGAGACCCGGAGACAAGGCAGCTCACCTCATGGCAATGGCAGTTGCAGTGGAGACTGAAGTGGGAACCAGCGAGGACAGGGAATATCCCTTGGTACACCAGGAAACCTATAGGGATGTGCAAGTGAACCCTGATCTGACCTCCCAGGAGAGGGAAAAGATAACCCAGGTTCTCAAGTCTCATAAGGAGATACTGACTGATAAACCAGGACGAACGAGGTTGGTGGAGTTCGAGATGACTTTGACCACACAGGAGCCTGTTCGTCAAAAGGTTTACCCAGTGCCATTCTCTACGGAAAAGGCCCCGGAGGAGGAAATACAGAAACTGCTGGAGGATGACGTGATTGCACCATCCACATCCCCATACAATGCAGGGGTAGTTTTGTTACGCAAACCAAGTGGAGAACACCGGTTGTGTATAGATTACCGACTTCTGAACAGTCATACACAATTTCAGGTGGAACCTTTGCCGAATCCAACTCAGTTATTCGCTAGGCTCCATAAGGCTCGGTACTTTTCAAAGGTGGATCTGAGTCGGGGTTACTATCAGATACCAGTCAAACCGGAGATTCGACCACTGTTGGCTTTCAGTACACCCAGTGGACACTACGAATTCAAGGTCATGCCCTTTGGACTCAGCAATGCACCTAGTGTGTTTACACGCATGATGAGGACTTTACTTGATCCTTTACGGGATCCGTCCATCATCTCATTCATGGATGATATTCTGATTTCCAGTGACAGCTTGGATGACCACTTACAATCCTTGGAGAGAGTGTTTAATAGGCTCAAGGAAGCAGGGCTTACTGCTCGTCCAACCAAGTGCATGATTGGTTACCAAACTCTGGAATTTCTAGGTCACACCATCACTCCAGGACACATTGTCCCAGAAGAGAAGAACCTGGAGAAAATCAGAAATGCACCAAGGCCAAAAACGAAGAAGGATGTGCGATCTTTTCTCTCATTGTGTGGGTTCTACCACAAATTTATCCCACATTTCACTGAACTGGGAGCTCCATTGACGGAAACCTTGAAAAAGGGATTCCCGGACCAAATCATTTGGACACCAGAATGTGAGAATGCCTATAGTCAGTTAAAGGAGGCCTTGGTCAGCAAACCTGTATTACAGCTCCCTGACCTTTCCAAACCATTTGTGTTGAGAACGGATGCGAGTGCGATTGGAATTGGAGCCGCTTTGTTACAAGAAGGAAAAGACGATGCTTCGGTTTTGAAACCTGTAGCATACGCAAGTAAGAAACTTCTACAGGCGGAGAGGAATTATTCAACTGTCGAGAGAGAGAGTGCTTGTTCCTCGTATGGGCAGTGCAAAAATTCCAGCCATATTTGTATGGAGTTAAGTTTCGAGTCCAGTCGGATCATCAGCCCCTGATGTTCCTGGCTACTTCTCAGAAGCTCAACGCCCGTTTGATGCGGTGGTCGTTGTTACTTCAACCCTATAATTTCACAGTGGAGTACATTCCTGGGAAGGAAAATGTTGGAGCGGATTTCTTATCAAGACACCCAGCTCCTGAAGAAGAAGAATGAATCATCTGGATTAAACTCACGGTGGAGAAGAGTGAGATGGACTACTCTCTTAAGATGGGGCCTATGTCACAAAATAAAACCTTGCGTTTAACCAGTGATTATTATAGAGGCTTTCTGATTAAACGGACTATCTGCCAGCGACAACTATTTTAACTAACAGTAAAAACAAATCGGATGTCAAAATCCCAGGACAATATTTGTAGCTGCACGTGTACATCTGGTCGACGGATTGGGAACACTCGGTGGTGAGGGAGACGGGTCCCGGCAGCGCTTTGACAGTTTATAAACAGGTCGGATTGGAAGCGGAAGTACTCAGCTCGGAAGTAAACAGTCCGTCTGTCAATAGAGTTTCCGGACATCACGCAGATTGGCAGATTGCTATTGACTACTGTTGTGGGGATCATACAGTAACTCGCTAGCTTGTTGGGGATGTCAAAACAACTGATGACAACTCTGACAGTGACTAAGCCAGGGAAAATAGATTCTTGACAATGGATGATATGCCCAAATAACACCTGCAGGACATCAACCATGTCACGTGACCAATTTTAGGTTTTGCCATAAACCATGATTGGGAGAAACAGTGTTGACCAAAACCGTGGATTATGATGGACGTGTTTGTGGGAGAGCTCTACAGTGTTAGATTAATTTAATGTTAACTAGCATGTGTCGTTATGGCAAAGTGTAGTAGCCATCCCGGAATGAGGATAGTTTGCATAAGGTAGTCATATTGTATAATTAGTTTTAATTAATATAGACAGTAGTCTTGTTAAAACTAGAGTAGTGAAGTGATATTGGCTCTGCTAGGGTGAATAGAATACTGAGGTTGCCCTCTGTTTATTGGTCTTTCCTTATCATAGCCTGATTCGGACGTAGGTGAGAAGCTATAAGGCTCTCTGACAGAGTAGTTAGCTGTAAAATAACAGAGCAGGGTAATAAGCTTACACCCAGCCGGTAGGATCAGTGACTAGTGCTCTCACATGATGTGTTGGTTTTCCCACAGGTTCCCCACCAGTTACTAGGAAACTCAACACTGGTTTTGAAGAAGTGCACTCCAATTGGACGACCACCAGTTGGACTCTAAAATGATTCTTACGGAAAAGGAATAACGTCCGAGAAGAAAGATGGTATATGTTTACGCTGGACTCATACTCAGAATGGTTCACCATGGCATGGCCCAGAAGAGCCAGCCAATATAACGACTCCTGCGTGGTATGGTTCACATAGGATGGGTGATGATTGTTGATATATCACACATCAGACAAACATTGTTTAAGGAACGAGAACATTAACGGATAAGTCACATCGTGTGCTATATTCCAGTGTAATATTACATATGACATATACTTGAACCTATATGAACACTAGTTAGGATCAAGTGTAGAAACATTAACAGTAAAACCTAAATACACTACAAAGGATTTGTGCATTCTTTAGGACCGATAGGAACTTACAAAGTTAGTTTGCAACCAGTCCGTAATCAATCTGTACTTACAAACAGTATCTATTTCGGATGATCAGGAAGATGGATTACCAGGTGGCTACCGATGACAGTCAGTATCCGGCAAGAGGGTTTCGACACTGGGTGAGGTGCACTGGTTATGATTTAATGTGCTGTGGTGTGCCCTTGCAATGAAGAAACTATGCTATTATCTGAAAGTCCGATCATACACACATTATAGAACACATCACACATTTTCTTCGCATACACGCCTTACGTACATTACACATTTTTCTTTTAATAAATTAATCTTTATTAATTTTTAGAAGCAAGAGTTGTTGAATATGTTGCGTTGGGGAAGTATGAGAGGGGGGCATAGTACGACAGTGAGAGAGTGATAGGGAAAGGTGTCCATAGGCTGGTGGAGTATGTTGGACGGAAGCTGGTGGATTCTCCAGGATATTGAAGGGAAAAAATATTATAATGTGGGTGTTGACTCTCCTCACTCCAGCGACGACACTTTAAAGGAGGACACGACAATAGGATTGGTCTTGTGACAAGTGCCTCGCGTAGAGCCTTGGGTCGTAATACGAACTGGCGGAAAATTACTGTAAAACAAGTTTGTTTGCGAGAAATCACTAGTGTTTCACCAAAACATCATAGAAATGTCGCTGCTTTCCATGAATTAAGTTGCTTTTGGACCTATCAAAGACATATTCCTTGGGTGGGGTAAATATAAGACGGCAGGAAAAATTTCATAACGATGCAACAGACAGTTTTCAAAATAATTGATCGTGAATGAAGGCATTCATTTCTGGATAGACTATAGTTACATTGTCCCCAGGCTTTCTCATGTATACCCTATCCAGCGCCTGCGTCTTTTCCTCGCCTCCTGATCCACTGGAATTTGTTTAGTTCTCCCCGTGAGCGCTACATTCGTTACTTCTGTCATACTACCTTAGACTAACACATAGACTAATTAATACATCAGTGGCTTTGAAAGTTGAGACTCATGACAGGTCTATACACTGGCTATTGTCAAAGCATTCAGTCAGACACACAAAGGCTTAGAATGCTTAGATAAGCAAAATCAGCGACCTCAAAGAACATCGACTTGCGTAGCCCAAGATTTAACCCGCCAAGTGCAAGATTTACTTTTGAACGTTCCATGCGACGGCCGACAGCATTCGTGCTTTAAAAATGAAGACATTTGTGCCTAGCATACTGTAAGACTGGTTACAATCGAGCCCTTGTGGTCGAGATCTATGCTGAGCTCCAGGTATTTGGTATTAGGTCCATATTTTCGTTGACACAGTGACACATTATACAGTCAGTGTTAGCAGTCGCCTTTGTTTTTTCTTCAGAGAAATAACGGTTGCAGCAGGATATGACAGTATAAAATGAAAACAGGTTTGTGTGGCTCCTGCGACAGACAGACAGACAGACAAACAGACAGACAGACAGACAGACAGACAGACAGACAGATGGACGGACGAGCGGACGGACGGGCGGACGGACGGACGGATACAGAGAGAGAGAGAGAGAGAGAGAGAGAGAGAGAGAGAGAGAGAGAGAGAGAGAGAGAGAGAGAGAACAAACATAAGCACAATGTACCTTACAACGACATCAAACCCGGTGAACAAAAATCATTGTGGAGATGAATTAGAAACGCAACAATAACAAAAACAATAAAATTAAACAAGGTTATGTAAATATTTGAATAACGAAGACACAAACAATAGATTGCACGATTTATTGCCTGGCATATTTCGGTACATACTGCAGAAATCACACAACTTACGTGAATTAATTAGATAAATCCTTCAAACTGAAATGTACACATGTTCGCACAGTAATGGCGATTGTCTACCACGGTAATTTTAAACTGACTAACATGTCTTTTTGCTTACACAAGGACGGCTTACGAAGGTTGATTAGTATAGCTTCAGCAAACTTTAACAATCGACTACTTTGTGTGTTGAACAACACACGGAAGGCACTGTCCCTTTCAACCACGTGACCACTCTCGAACACGTGTCTCCCGACCGATAAAGCCAGACTTTTCCGGTGTGTCGGCCTGCCTAGGCTACCATCTTCTGTGTGTAGTATCTTGTCCAACCAATTCGGAATATGTTCCGAAACCCTGCAATGTAACTGTCGCTCAGTTCTGCCTATGTAGATGGCCTCGCATCTGCATGTAAATTGGTAAATACAATTTGATTTGGCGTACAAAGCTACAGGTTCTTTTACTGCTGGGACTGGGATCGGTGTGTTTCTGTACCTGATGACTAGAGCTGCAGCACAGAATGTTCGCTCGACTGCTGTGGTGAGCCGGTCCCGCAGACGTTGCATTACGTCATCTCCTCGGAAGGTTAGCTGGATAAATACTTTGAGTTTAGGGACTGTAGTTACTTCTGATTTCGGTTTGGGCTGTTGGCAGTGGCGCTTTATAAATCCTGTGGAGTACCCATTCAGGTTTAAGGCATTCTTCAGAGTTTTAAATTCCTCTGTCAGTGTGTCCTGGTTGCATATCTTCCTAGCACGGTCAAACAGGGTCCGTACTAAGCCCCGTTTGTACTGG
>OY992878.1:120269779-120299779 GCA_963921405.1 Cepaea hortensis
ATTATCACACTCGACAGACGGTGCAGAGAGCAGAACCCTGCCGCTGTCAATGCAGAGGTTAACGCGCTCATCTATGATCACTCAGATAGCCCCGAAGTGCTCATCTATACAGATGGATCTGTTGTAAAGCAGCAGAGAAGTGCGTGGGCATTTACAGCCCGCTCAGCGGGCCGAACCGTTCAAGAATCCAGTGGTGCCCACTCCATGACCACGAGCAGCATGACGATGGAGGTGATGGCAGTTACACAGGCTTTCATATGGCTGGAATCACAGCATTATACCAACGTGTGTGTACTAAGTGATTCAATGAGCATGATTCAGAAGGTCGAAGCTGGATCTGTACGTAGACAGTGGACTGAGTCGCTGCGGAAGTCTGTTGTCCGCAAAGTCACCTTCATCTTCGTCCCGGGACATGCGGGAGTCGAGGGAAATGAACGAGCTGATAAATTGGCTGGCTCTGCACCCCCTGTAGATGGCCAGCCCATGGATCGTGCCGATGTTATTAACGCCCTTAAAGATATGGCGAGAACAGAGGATTTTGACGCCAGTGATTCCACATCGCTTTCCAGGATGAAAGACCTGGGAGTAAGAATCGGCACAGCCAGACGCGAGAGGTACATCGGGAAAACAAAGCGCCTCGTCAACCAACACAGAACTGGCACTATTATTAGCCACCGGACGCTGATGCATATGCTGGGGGGAGGATCTGAGCACCCATGGACATGTCCGGAGTGCAACGAAGATACCCCAACTGATAACTAACTAACTAACTAACTAACTTGTTTCGTTCTTTCTTTTTTTTTTTTTCTTGCGTGCTTTCTTTCTTCACGTCCTCTTCTTCTTTCGTTCGCTTGAAATTAGTATATATCTGTTTCCCTTAACAATCTCTCTCTCTCTCTCTCTCTCTCTCTCTCTCTCTCTCTCTCTCTCTCTATCTATCTGTCTGTCTATCTATCTATCTATCTATCTATCTATCTATCTATCTATCTATCTCTCTTTCTCTCTTTCTTCTCCGTCTCACTCTTTTCTCTGTTTACCCTTGCTTCTTCCTCTTTCTACCTGTAATTGTCTCTTCCATGTGGCTTTCCATATTACTTCTTCTTCTTCTTCTTCTCTCTCTCTCTCTCTCTCTCTCTCTCTCTCTCTCTCTCTCTCTCTCTCTCTCTCTCTCAAGCGTCCTCGTGTATGTAAGTAAAGACCCCTTTATATTTGGTGTTTAAGTGTTGTTTGTCCATCAAGAATGATGTATTTAAGTATTTAAATATTTGGTAAGGTATTTAAGTAACTTGTAATAAAAGGTCCTTTTACCAAGCTTGAGGCGTAACGGGAATACGATCCATCCATCCATCATGTGCCATGCCGATAAGCGTGGGCGGTCATGTTCTGCCATCTCACTCGATCACCAGAGTCGTGGATCAGCTCCGTGTTTCTGTCTCGACCATGCCACAAGGCCAAGCCATCCAGGTACTTGCTTCTAGGTCTTCCCCTTGGTCTGTTCCCCTCGATCTTACCAGTTGTCACCAAGTTCTCCAGATCATTTCTTCTCATAACATGCCCAAAAAATTGTGACTGTCTACGTCTAATGTCTCTAAACAGTTTACGATCTTCATTTGTTTACTGAAGAACTTGTTCATTGGTCTTTCTGGCTGTCCATGGTATTCTTTGCATTTTCCTCAGAAACCACATTTCTACAGCCATCAGATGTTTTTCAGCCTGACTGCTAATTGTCCAAGCTTCACATCCATATAAGAGCATAGGTTCTATGTAGCATCTCAACACTTTTTTTCTCGTTTCAATTGACATCTTTTTATTGGTCAGTATGTTTTTCATCTTGCTAAAGGCTACTTTTGCCATGGCGATTCTTGTTCTAATCTCTTCAAGGCATCTCCCATCAGATGTTATTACTGTTCCGAGATAATTGTACCTATTCACTTGTTGAAGAATTAGTTAGTTAGTTAGTTAGTTAGTCGCAGTTCCAACTTCACAGCAATGTTGAAGAATATTCCCATTTACTTGTATATTACATTGTGGTATTTCGTTCTTCCTAGTGACGACCATAATCTGTGTCTTTTTACAATTTAATTCTAACCCTAGTTGTTCACTGTGTGTAACAACCGCATCTACTAAATGTTGCAGGTCCTGTTCATTGTCTGCAATCAAGACTGTATCATCTGCATATCTAATGTTATTGATGCATCGTCCCCAATGTTGATTTCTTCCATATCTTCAATATTTCTGAAAATACTTTCACTGTACAGGGAAAACAGATCTGGAGACATTACACATCGCTGTCTCACACCTCTCTTAATAATCTGATATTGGCTTACTTCATTATCAACTCTTATGGCAGCTTGTTGTTTCCAATATATGCTTTTTACAAGTCTAAGGTCTTTTCCATCAATCTGTAGATCCTCAAGCATCCGTATCATGTTGACATGTCTCAGTTTATCGAAAGCCTTTGTGTAGTCAATAAAGCAAAGGTGTAGATCTTTGTTTACTTCTATAGAACGTTCAATTACGGTTCTCAGTATATACACAGCATTTACTGTACCCTTGCCTTCTACAAAACCACATTGTTCTTCTCCTATTTCAGGTTGTATTTTCCTCCTAACTCTTTGCATGATAATTTTTAGCAAAATCTTCGTGATGTGACTCATTATACTAATTGTTCGATGTTGATCACATTCCAAGGCTCCGGATTTCTTTGGGATTGCAATAAATACAGAATTACATAACTCCTGAGGTATATTTCGAGTATCATATATTGTATTAAGCAGACTGGTAACTCTATCTATTCCATATTCTTCTAAAGCATTCATCATTTCTGTTGTGACGCTGTCTGAACCAGGGGTCTTGCCAGATTCCATATGGTTAAGAGCATTCTGAACCTCCATCTTCAAAATTGCTGGTCCTTCATTATTATTTTGAACATCATACTGTTCGTCTCTGTTATCGTCATAAAGGTTTTTCACGTAATCTAACCATACATGTAAGATCTGATCTTTTTCTATTATGACTCTTCCATCTTTTGTCTTTAGGCAGCCTGCTGATGTACTTGTTCTTTGATTAGTAAGCTCCTGAATTCTTCTGTGCATTAGTTTCGCATTTTTACTGTTTTGTTGTTCTTCAATTTCTCTGCAATTTTTCTCAAGCCATGTTTCTTTTACCTCCTTACATAAGGTTCTGACCTTTCTGTGAATTTCTTCATATTTGGCAGGATTATTTTTGTTCTGTCTTCTTGTTTCCATTAGTTGTAAAATTTCTTCAGTCATCCATGTCTTAAGGCCTACTTTCTTAACTTTTGGAAAAGTTTTTTCTGCTGCACAACTGATTGAATTCTTCAGCATTTCCCATTGATCATCTACATCTTGAAATAGGAACACTAGATCAGACAATAAGTCAAATTTGTTCTTTACTTCTATGTTAAAATTATCTTGTATTTCTTTGTCAGTTTTAAATTTGCACAAGTCATATTTAGGGTTTCCTGCTGTATACTTGACTTTCTTTAACTTTACCCTCAATGTGCCTATAATTAATCTGTGATCACTGTAACAGTCTGCATTTGGAACTGTTTTTACGACTATTAACGTATTTCGAAACCTTTTGCTAATCACGATGTAATCTATCTGGTTTTTAATCCTGCTGTCTGGACTCCTCCATGTCCATGATCTTCTAGGATGCGGTTTAAACCAGATGTTTCCTACAACCATTTCTTGTTCTTTTGCCTATTCTACAAGTCTGTATCCTCTTTCTTTTCTCTCTCCCAAACCATGGTTGCCTACACTGCATCCATAGCTTTGCTTTCCTATTTTTGCGTTGAAATCACCCATTATGATATTTATTTCTGATTTTTTACAGTTCTTCAAAGCAGACTCCATATCATTATAAAATTCCTCTATACTTTCTTCACTAGATTCACTTGTTGGGGCATATACTTGAATGACATTTATTTTAAAAGGTCTTCCGTTTAATTTTACTAATAGAACTTTGTCTGACATAGCCCGATATCCTTTGACAGAATTTGATGTTTGCTTATCTAATATAATGGCTACACCTCTTTGCTGTTCTTCTACCTCAGAGTAAATAATCTTACAATCCTCTCCTGTCCTTATCCCTGCTCCTTTCCATCTCTTTTCCGATATTCCTAATATGTTAATCTTCTCTCTCTCCATTTCTTTTTTGATGTTTTCTAATTTTCCATCTGCATTCATTGTTCTAACATTCCAAGATCCTACTTTCAGTGATATTAATCTTTTGCACCTAGTAGCCCACACAACATGATTTTCTTGGCATCTATAAAGAAGGTAGTTTGCCATTGCTTTCCTTCCTAGCTGTGACCATACTGGTCAGTGACCGTAGCCATTGTCTCCTCAAAAAAAAAAAAAGAGATCCTCTGCCTACCGTCGTGAAGGTGGAGACCATAAACTACAACTATCTGTCGGCTGCTGTCCATCTTCATCCACCACCTGCACACATGGCTAAACGGGTACTCCACCTTTTCCAAGGGTGTCCCGTATACGATGCCGGAACGAAATTTTTATAGGCTATTTTGGTATTCGAAGCATAATATGATAAATATTACGTTGGCCTCCTTTGCTTAACAGGACAATTCTTGGCACTCCTGTTATGCTCTGTCAACCCGGGATCCCTGGTTAATTAAATTATGGACCTCAATAAAGATCCAAACACATGAAAGTCGGGCCGACAGGCAAGCGTGTTAATCCATGTGCTACCGAATCTCCCGTGTTGGGTATATGCACAATGAGGCGAATTGGATATATGTTGCTAGTCCCTTATTTTTTTTACCAATCGGCACTCATTCGGGGATGTGGTTAGTATCACGCCGACCGTCTTGTAATTCCCGTGTAATCTTCTAATACCAATTTCTAGGCTGAGAAGACAATACAGGGTGTATGTATAATGACTGTGCAATGTTTGAAAATATTGTCGGTCATAGTTTTGATTTACCTATTATTTTGCATGAATTTTACAGAGGGTGAATACAAAACTTGGACCGGCAATATTTTCAAACACTGCACAGTCATTGAAAATACACCTTATACCATGAGAAACGCAATGCTAGAGGGCAAGGTCCAACGATAAGCGTGTAAGCGGGACATGCAGGTTTAAATAGGAAGATCAAAGCAGTAGATGGACGTAAAACTGACTTTACTGAACCGTTGTGCCAGAGTTAGACTGTATCATTGTGCCAGAGTTAGACTGTATCATTGTGCCAGAGTTAAACTTTATCATTGTGCCAGAGTTAGACTGATCCATCATGAGAGAGCTAAACTGCACCATCGTTCTAGAATTAGACTGTTGACTTTACCATCGTGCCAGAGTTAGGCTGTACCATCGTTTTAGAGTTATAATGTACCATTGTGTCACAGTAAGAGTGTACTATTGTGCCAGAGTTAGACTGTATGCTTGTATCAAGATTAGAACTTTACCATCGTAGCAGAGTTAGAACTGTAGCTTCGCGACAGAACTGTACCATCTTGTGGGGGTTAGACTGTAACATTGTGCCAGAGTTAGAATGCACAATTGTATCAAGGTTAGAACTGTGCCATTACATCAAAGTTAGAACTATATCATCGTAAAAGAGATACTTTTTACCAATGTGTCCGAGTAAAACTGTACCATTGTATCAGTTAGAACTGTGCCATTGTAGCAGAGATAGGTTGTATCATTATGTCAGAACTGTACTATCGTGTCAAAGCTAGAATTGTACCATCGAGCAGATTTAGAATTGTGCCACCATGCCGGAGACAGAAAATATCCGGATTCCTTTCCAGCCGACCGTCGAATTGAAGGCAGTGACTATCTTATCTAATCCACACCTACATTATGTGTTGTGATTATAACTGTACAATGTCACATAATCTTAGATAAATGTACATACTAGAGTACAAGATAAAGCAGCATTGAATGTTGTTTTCGCGTCTATTCGCCGGTCGATTTCATCGTAGAATCGAAACAACAGAGAACTCTAACGCTTGTGTAATCGAATGCCCAGCGTGAGTATCGATCATCCTATTGACTTTTGATGGCTTTACTTACGTTTCCAAGTTAATAAGCCACGAGGTTGCATACTGTCTGCGGTATGTGTTGGGGATATGTGGCAGTAGTTCTCTAACTGGTGTAGCGCCAGGGAGTTGTTGGTGAGCGGTATGTGTTGGGGATATGTCGCAGTAGTTCTCTAACTGGTGTAGCGCCAGAGAGTTGTTGGTGAGCGGTATGTGTTGGGGATATGTCGCAGTAGTTCTCTAACTGGTGTAGCGCCAGGGAGTTGCTGGTGACGCTATAAGAAGGTTAGCTGTAGACCGACCACACAGCGAATTGTGTGGTGAAATCTTAGCCATACTGATTTCTTAACTGGCTGCTCTACTAAGGCAAGAAAAAGAACATCATGATGAGGAGGAGAAGAAGAAGATGACGCGGAGGTGGAGTAAGGGGAGCAGGAGGATGTTGATAATAAATAGCGATCAATCAGGTACGTTCTTCTCTAGCAGTGAACTTATGAGGAAGAACGAAAATAATTGTTCAATTTTTTTGTTCGTCTGTTTTTTTTTCCTTCGTTTTCATCTGCCCTTACCTGCCATCATGTTTATCAGTGCAAGGTTAGTATTGTGAAATATGGTATCTATTATTATTATTTCAGATCATCAGTTAGTTAAAATTTGTTTGTTTTTGCAGCCGCTATGATATTCATATCATGTCAACATTTCCTTCGTAAAAAGAGTAGTGTTATAGTGGTTGTGTGGCAGATATATCCTATAAAGGATATGCAAAAAAAGTGGTTCTCAATCGCTGTGAAATTTCGGGGTTTCCGGGGGGGGGGGGGGGAATTAAGATTATTTCAAGATCGTGTTAATACTAGAACCGATTACTTGATATTGTTTTTCTCTCCATATTGTACAGTTCTGTACTTCTCACCCTTCTGAAATTAATTTTATAACGTAAGTAGACCCGCAAATCACTTGTTATGTAGATGTTTAGACTTGTTCTAGTATGTGTAATTAAATTGACCTTCAATTTTTATGTATACCGTGTAGGGGCGGAGGGAATTTATAGGGAGGAAATACGAAAAGGGGGGGGGGTGACATTCTGAACATATAGTGAAGGGGTGCATGGGCCAAAAAAGGCTGAGAACCACTGTCCTAAGGAACGGACCAGGAACCTATTTTAACCTAGCCCATGTATGGCTCCTCGAATACTGCTTGTGTACGACCGTGGCCACACCACGGGCAACAGTCTTGGCTGACTACATGAATGAAGTAAGGGTTATATCCTATTACACGGGAAATGTCCATTCCTATTACACAGATTGGGACGGTGAACAAGGTGGATGAATCTGTCTAGATCAGTGGTTCTCAACCGGTGGGGAATTCCCCCCAGGGGGGAATTTTAGGTTTTATGGGGGGGGGGGGGGTTGGAGTTGATTTCAAGATCGCATTAATACAAGAACCAGTTACTTGATATTGTTTTTCCCTCTAAATTTTACGGTTCTGTACTTCTCGCCCTAATGAAGTTAGTTTTATAACGTAAGTAGACCCGCAAATCACGTTTTATGTAGATGTCTAGACGTGTTCTAGTATGTGTTATTAAATTTAGCTTCTATTTTTATGTATACTGTGTAGGGGAGGGGGGAATTTATAGGGAGGAAATTCGAAAGGGGGGAATGACGTTCTGAACATATGGTAAAGGGGGGCATGGGCAAAAAAAGGTTGAGAACCTCTGGTCTAGATCAACAACTGCGAAAGCGAAACAGCAGAGTGTGTGGTGCACATAAGGTGTGTTCAGAACACAATAGCTGGACACCGTGGAAGAGACTGGGACGTCACCGCGTAATACAATAAAGACAGCAATTGGAATACAACGAAAGTGATTAGAAAGTCGAATAGAGGAACCTGCGGCTGGTGGGATCAGTTCAAATATCAGTGATGCGCTGAGTGGTAAAATATGACCTTTGCCTTTGCAGGACGCTACAAACACCAATACCCTATTAGCTGTTTGGGATTTGGGTCATATAGATGAATATGTCGTATTCTATGGAAACAAAAACCAAATACAGAGGTTCTAGTAAAACTGTAAATGAAAAGAGAGTTGATTAAAGAAATAAAAAAAAGACTCAAGTGAAATATTTCAGGAACGTAAAAAGACATAACACTCTTATAAAAACCATACGGAAGGGCACGGTTGAAGGCAAGCGAGCAAGAGGCAGACAACAATACAAGTGAGAAAAAAACATCAAAAGATGGACGAAAAGCAGTCTGACAGAATGTGCAATCAAAACGAGAGACTGACAGTGATTAATTGATTTCATGCTCGATAGATCGTTATCTCTTAACCACATTATCATTGTATGTATATCCACACAAATGAATTGATTGTTTACACGCGTGTGATTCACGACAGTTGACGTACTAGTCAAAGATTATTCTCGTTGCCAAAGTTTCAAAGTTCCTGCAGATGGCAGGTCCTCAATATGGGTCTAAAATCCCACCACGCTGACATTCGTCTCCTTACGTTGGAAACTGTTTTTGAACTTACCTTGAGATGAGCAGTTGCAATTATACGGACAGAACGAATCATTTAAACAGCTGGAATAAATCAGCCATACTATTTGGAAGAAACTTAATATAAGCGTCTGTTTACCTTTAAAAAGAAGTTTTTTGTTGTTTTTTTCTATTTACTTTGGCCATAAAAGCAAAATACAAGTACACGTCATTGAACAAACTGGTGCATTCTTGCCTAGGGAGGCTCTGTGTAACTAATAGTGCAATAGATTTAAGAGTCTATGTGGTCCAGCCACCGACGATCATGATTCTCGCGGCTGGCGGGATCAGTTCAAATATCAGTGATGCGCCGAGTGGTAAAATATGACCTTTGCCTTTGCAGGACGTTACAAACACCAATATCCTATTAGCTGTTTGGGATTTACGTGGCAATTTTACGCTCTGTAGTTTGCCATTGCTTTCTGAACTCAACATTTAAGTCCAACTGACCGACGTTTGGAACGAACTCACTACCGCGGTCACCAGAGAAAGTGCTTACACAGAGTATTGGAAGAAAAGAAGAACAATGACAATTACTAGTCGACGTCTATATTAATGATTTGATTTAAATGTGCAACCTTTAGGTCCGAGTCATAGTCGGCTCTGTGGCGCAGCTCGTAACCCCATATACCAGCGTTCGAAACACAGAAATGGTATGGGTTCCAGCCGTTCAGAAAGCAATGGCAAACTACTGAACGTCAACTTGCTCAGGAATCACGAACAGCCAAAAAATGCTGGGGTTGACTGTTATGTCCTATAAAGAAAATGCAACTAGCATTTTTCAAGCAATTACAACCAGCTGCAATATCTACTATAAAAAGAGCAGGTATGTGACCCTTTTACCCGCCTTCAAACGTACCGGACACGTGGGGCTTGACCAATATTTGTATAGACCAATCGGAACTATATGTGTTCGGTATTGTATAGACCAGTCGGAACTATATGTGTTCGGTATTGTATAGACCAATCGGAACTATATGTGTTCGGTATTGTATAGACCAGTCGGAACTATATGTGTGATGTGTTCGGTATTGTATAGACCAATCGGAACTATATGTGTGATGTGTTCGGTATTGTATAGACCAATCGGAACTATATGTGTGATGTGTTCGATATTGTATAGACCAATCGGAACTATATGTGTGATGTGTTCGGTATTGTGTAGACCAAGCGGAACTATATGTGTGATGTGTTCGGTATCGTATAGACCAATCGGAACTATATGTGTGATGTGTTCGGTATCGTATAGACCAATCGGAACTATATGTGTGATGTGTTCGGTATTGTATAAACCAATCGGACCTATATGTGTGATGTGTTCAGTATTGTATAGACCAATCAGAACTATATGTGCGATGTGTTCGGTATTGCGTCGTCCGCTGTTACTTCGAAGACATTTCCTTGAACCCATTTTAGGCTGGATCGACCTGGGAACCCAGGCTAAGTTTCAAACATTAAAATGCGGATCGAAACCATGACTTTCCTTTCGATAAGATATCTGCTATTATGTTGTCTAAGCTTGCATAAATAAACACACATAGTATTGTTGGCTCTTACAGAAGGAGAAGAAAGAAGTAGATACTAGAGAACGCAATAGACAAAAAAAAATTTGAAAGCTATAGTTACCGACCGGGATTTGAACCTGTCACCACCAAATGGCGTTAGCGCCTCGCTGCAGGAATAAGTGTACTCCAAAAAAATGTGTCTTCATTGGTCAAGTCTATCATACACATGAACCTACAACTATGGAATACGGACATAATTCGTATCAAACCATTGAGATAGTACCAAAGGTCTCATAATTTATATTAAACCAGCATAGGTCAAATAACAAACACACGAACACATCGGACCGTAAATGCTGTGTCCAGTATGTCTAAGATTGGGTGACATAGTATTTTTGCTGTTGCAGAGTGTATTGACGTTGTTAATTCTTCGTAGTCCATTCTCATTCTTATGAACGCGTTCATTTGATGCATTGGTAGACAGCCTCAAGACGAGTCGTTTAGTGTTGAGAGACTACTATAATAAGTATCTCCAGCGGTTTGAGTCCGCAACAATCTCCAACAAAAGTCACCGTGATGATTTAGCATCATATCATATTTTCAGCCCATCTTGTGATATTTTGTAACCATTCGGTTTGTTAGTTGACTGATTGGTTAGCTGGATGGTTGGTTGGCTGGTTTATTGGTTGCTTGGTTGGCTAGCTGTCTGGATGGCTGAATGGTTAGTTGGTTGACTAGCTGGTTGCCTGGTTTGTAGACTATCTGGCTGGTTGCCTGGTTTGTAGACTATCTGGCTGGTTGCCTGGTTTGTAGATTATCTGGCTGGTTGCCTGGTTTGTAGATTATCTGGCTGGTTGCCTGGTTTGTAGACTATCTGGCTGGTTGCCTGGTTTGTAGATTATCTGGCTGGTTGCCTGGTTTGTAGACTATCTGGCTGGTTGTCTGGTTTGTAGACTATCTGGCTGGTTGCCTGGTTTGTAGACTATCTGGCTGGTTGTCTGGTTTGTAGACTATCTGGCTGGTTGTCTGGTTTGTAGACTATCTGGCTGGTTGCCTGGTTTGTAGACTATCTGGCTGGTTGTCTTGTTTGTAGACTATCTGGCTGGTTGACTGGCTCTTCATTTCGCTGTGTTTACATTCGCGCAGCTAGAGCTCTCTGGCAAAAGCTTGCGTCTATTGGCGGGACTGTAACGAAATTTGAACTCATATTTTTTATTGTTTGCATCATCGAACCATTTCAAATTTACAAAAGCCCGTTGGTTTAACATCTTACAACACCAATCCTCATTCTCCCACCGTAACAGTGACGCAAGATATGATAACCAGATGATTCAGGGCGACATGTTCAAATATAATTTCGATTTCGAGAATTTCGCCAAGGAGTGAGCGGAAGATAAAAGACCACCTCTACAGCCTTCAATATGCACACCAGATGTAGATAACCTGGAGTGACGCGTCGTGACTTGATAAAAAGGAACGACTAGTTGGTGATGGAAGGCTCTGGACATTCATTCAGTGTTGCTATGATGAAACAGAAAAGACGAATTTTAAACTGGTCTACCCAAAGCTCTTTGGTAGTTTAGATCTTTGTCCTACGACCTAAGGCATAATTAAGATGCATGTGTATGTAAAGAAGATATCACGATACTCGTACAATTGCATAAATAAATACTTTTACGTGTTCGTAATATTGCATTTGTTGAACATTGATATTGTATAACAATTCTCTACTGACTTCTACTTCCTTCAGTAATACTTATAGAACTCAACATCACGTGTTAGATCCTTTCCAGTACGTTACACACATCACGATCCGCAGAAAAGATAGATTCTCGACCCCTGTTCTCATTCCGTGCTCAATGTGACTGCAGTGTCCTGTATCCATCTTCATGCTCAATGTGTCTGCAGTATCCAGTATCCATCTTCATGCTGGTCAACCGAAGCCTCTTCTTCCAAGAACCATGCCTTCCACTACTGTTGTTTCCAAACCCCATTGGTGTTTATATGACGAAAATAGTTAATTTTCCGAGATGTGATGCAGTCTGTGTGCCAGATTGCATCCATGTTCAAATCAAGTAGAGTAAATGGAAATCCAGCAACTAATTCAGGATAATGCTCGCTCGGGTGATGTGATTATCTACACAGATGGGTCGGTGTTGAGAGGTAGGAGAAGTGCCTGGGGGTTCTTAGCAAAAGTTAATGGTCGACGTTTGGTGCAGGAGAGCCTGGCATATGATACGACAACATCTAGCTTAAGAATGGAGGTGGAGGCGGTCAGTGCAGCTTTCCGCTGGATGGAGAATACGATACACACACACACACACACATTGTGATTGTAACTGACTCAGAAAGCATGCTGAGTAGGGTGAGGACAGGCAAGCTTGGTGCAGAGTGGCTTGCTTCGCTTCGGAAGTCACGGGTGACAAACATCGTCTGGATCTTTTCTCCGGGGCATCTGGTGTGCTGGGGAATGAACAGACGGACAGATTGACTGGCTCGGCAAAACTTGGTGGAGTATTGATGCATGACAAAGCAGACGTGGTTACGGCCGTGTGGGAGCATGTGTACACCTCGGAGGAGCAAATGGATCACCATGGTCTGGCAAGAATGCGACAGCGAGGGGTGACGAGGGGATCTGGCCGACGATCGACGCTCAGAGGTAAGGCGAGACGGACATATAATCAGATTGCTAATGGTACTATTAGTGTTGGAACTCTTCGCTGGTTGCTGAGGATGGGGACGGAGCGCTTATGGGAATGCCCCGAATGCTGTGATGTGGGTTCCTAAATGAATGAATCAATCAATCAATCAAGTAGAGTATCAGTATTATGTTTTTTTCTTCTTCTTGGTCTGCGAATTTCTAAGAAATTTTCTGTAACAAAAAAGTTCAAAAGTTCGATTGTCTTCCTCGGAGATTGCGAAATGGTCCATGTTGTCGCACTAAAGATGCATGCTATCATCAATGTCCCTGTTACTAGTTTCCTGATGGTGTGCGGTAGGTCTTCGTTAATTATTGTTTAACCTCTGCATTCAAATGGCCTGTCTAAGTCTGGCGTCTTGTGAACAAGATATTCGTAGTTGTTACAGCAATATATTAGCTAACATTTTAACATTCAATAGAAATAAAAATTATGTTTAAAAAAGTGCAATAATGAAAGTTTGCATGAACACATCAGTTCATATGGTAAAAATAAACAATCTTTTAATGGAAATCTGTCCATGAGTTCCGAGCCACGTCCAATCAGCGGTAGTCTGTAACTATAGCCGCGAGCCCATCACACGGATAGTAGGCAAAAACACATTTCTGTGGGATTGCTTCAACGTCTGGTCCATTCTGTGTTAATGGATTTGTTTGTCGGAAAATGATAAAATCTCCAGGGACCGTTTTAAGTCGGGAGATGTTTTGTTTGCAAAGATACAAAGTAAATAGCAGACAGCGTTGCCAGGATTAATAGCATTGCTTATCAAACACGATCGTTATAAAATGACTACAGTTTAAAATATTCGTTGGCAACATAGAGCCTGAAACATGACCCGGGAAATGAAGTAAATAGCAGCGAGCCTTCTAGGCAACAGGGAAATGTGAAAGCTGCGGTACCAAAGTGACTAGTGCGGTTTCCTGTCGGTCTGGTGGGCCTGTGTTCGCATCCTCTTCGTGGGGACATGTGTAATTGATAGTGACTCACAGGTGGACCCACGCTAAATTATGTACTATGTCAGCAGAGAAGGACTGTGGAAGATTATGGCAAAATATGGCTGTCCACGAAAGTTTGTCCAAATAGTGCGGCTATTTCATGATGGCATGCAGGCAAGAGTACAGGAAAATGGTGAACTGTCTGAGCACTTTCCTGTCACCAATGGAGTGAAGCAAGGATGTGTCCTGGCACCAACACTGTTCAGCCTCATGTTTTCAGCTATGTTGACGAATGCCTTCGAGAACAACGACATTGGAATAAACATCAACTACCGCATGGATGGAAAGTTATTCAATCTCAGAAGGCTGAAAGCTAAAACCAAAATTAACAGCGATGCCGCCAGAGAGCTCCTGTTTGCTGATGACTGCGCTCTATACGCCAACTCAGAGGCAGACATGCAACATAATGTTTCAGCTTTCTCACATGCCTATGCCAACTTTAAGCACAATATCAATTTGAAGAAGACTGTAGTTATGTACCAGCCATCTCCAGGGAATAATAACACTGTGCCGAATATCAAAGTGAATGATCATAGACTAAGTGTTGTGGACAAATTCACCTATCTTGGCAGCACTGTGTCACAAGCTGCCACAATTGATGATGAAGTGAATGCAAGAATCTCCAAGGCTAGCGCGACCTTTGGCAGACTGTACAAGAATGTATGGGACAGAAATGGAATAAGCCTGTAAACAAAGCTGAAAGTCTACAAAGCAGTTGTATTATCCACACTGCTATATGCTTGTGAAACCTGGACTGTTTATCAGCGACACGCTAGGAAATTAAACCACTTCCACACAGTCTGCCTTAGGAAGTTACTGAAGATTAAATGGCAAGACAAGATCCCAGACACTGAAGAAAGAGCGTCCATGCCCAGTATCCACACTCTACTGATGAAGAATCAGATTCCCTGGGCTGGTCACTTGACTCGCATGCCAGGCTCCCTAAACGAATTTTTTACGGCGAGTTGCGTTGAGGTGAACGCTCCCAAGGCGGGCAGAGGAAATGCTTTAAAGACACTCTGAAAATCTCACTGAATGCTTTTGGAATTCATCATGACACCTGGGAGACTGTAGCCAGAGACCGAAATTTGTGGCGTGCATCATTACGCAAGGGTGCAATCATATGTGAGGCAACCAGGACTGCAAGAACTGTGAAGAAAAGACAGAACTGAAAAACCACTGCAGGAAATCCTCTTCCTGGAACGTCAAGCATTCTTTGTCCACGTTGTCACAGAACATTTCGAGCCAACATAGGCCTTATCGGCCATCTTAGAACTAAAGGCTCCATACCTTCAACCCCACTGGATGAAATGAATGGTCATCATCATTCTTGATGGACAAACAACAACAACATGTACAATGAAATGTCCTTGAAAGTAAATGTAACTGGCGACATATTCAACACAACACACATCGACTTCTGATTAGTCTCAGGATGTGTGCCTAGCACCATATACCCAACACGGTTCCTGGCGTGAAAAGGAGTTCTCCCTCTGCTGCCTATCGTCTCCCAGCGAAGTCCTCAACCTACTCACGCAATGTTCTTTACGACGTGTTTATCTTTGATCGAACTTTTTTGCTGCAGGTTCCTACGGGCCGTGGTAGCCAGTCTCGCCCCAATCCTCCTTGGTCAGCTCTTATGACATGCATAATAGCTTGCAGTATTACTATTCTATAGGCTCAGCAACACATGGGCGTTGCACTTTTTATTTAAAGTTAATTGCAAATTCTTTACAGGACGTCGCAATCAACCACAGCTTATTTGTGTGTGTGTGTGTGTGCTTGTGATTTACTAGGAAATTTTACGTTCAGTAGTTTAGCGTTGCTTTCTGAAAGAGATGACGCTCATATCATGGAAATCAACGCAAGTCATCTAAACAAAACGAAATCGGAGCAATCATGGCTGAATGGACAAGTCGTAGAACACACTTGTGCTTGAGAAACAAGACCAGTATTCTTATCCAGTGTTCTGATTCTGAATCCAGCTGATTCCACTGAAGGTTATAGTCTTGCAAAGCTTTTTGCACTTCCATGAAAATGTCTTTCCCAGTTGTTGTTCCATGCATGCTGCAAACGGATGCCAACTCTTCCGTTATCTGAAAGTCTAAATTGACACCACGAATGAACACGAGAAGTTGTGACGTACTCGAGAGATCAGTAGACTCAACCAGCGCCAGAGAATACCACAAAAAGTTCCTAGTTTTTTCGCGTATCTGTAGCACTATGTTCTCTCCAAGTTCTTCTTTGCTTCGCACAAATGAACTTGCCGAAAGGCTGATAGTTCAAAACAAATCGGCTTTCTCAGGACACAAGTCATTTGCAGATTCCATCATACACTCTTTGATGAAGTTGCCATCAATAAAGGGTTTTCATCGTTTTGCCATCTTATGCACTATTTTGTAACTTGTGTGAGTGACAGATTCATTTACAGCAAACTTTCTAGTGAAGAGATTTATTTGTGTTTCTAAACCATGTTTCATGGACTCATATTTCTAAGACCGAAACTTTCCAGAAAACTTTGAATATGTTGATAGACCTTTTTTTTTTTTTTTCGTAGTGACGTCGTAGATTGTACTCTTTCCAAACAGCAACACTTTCGCTGCATATTACGCAGCTGGTTTTCTGGTCCTTTGTTTCTACAAAGAAGTACTTTACTCCCCATTCTTCATTGAAAACGCGACACTCAGTGTCTACTTTTCTTTTCTTAGTAGCCATAATGAAGTGTGAAGTACACGGGATCTGAAAATGAAAAAGACATTGAATTAGAAACATAATTAAAATCCTATTGAAACACAAGAAAAGCAGATGACTAGGGGTCACTGGTGAAGCTATGGCTCACCAAAAGTACATATAAAGTTTATAGGCACCTTTGGTAATAGAATATATCTCATAATAAGGGTTGCAAAATATACAAATAGGCCGGTCTAAATAAACAGCCTAGAGCAGAGTTTTTCAAACTGCGTTCCGCGAGTGGCAGCCAGGGGTTCCACCGAAACGGACCAAAATCGTCTAAATGCAACATTTCTGCCCATGTGGTTTATTACATAAAGTAGGAAAGACATTTGGATCATCTCATAGAGTTCATTGTGCAACGTAAACATTTGCGTAAGGATCTGCTCCAGCAGAAAGGTTGAAAAACACTGGCCTAGAGTCCAGCTCGATTAACAACTCGACCTGGAAATTCTTCTGAAATGAGAGTAAAATTTTCGTAATAACACGCGGCTTCTATTGCATTTTTATGCTATGTTTGCTACTTTACTGCCTCTATTCACACTTGTAGTTCACTTACCTATCACTGGCAAACAAAGAAACCCTTGTTACATACCTATAAAATGGATGACTGGTACAAAGAAGTAAATATTTCTGGAGCATTGGACCTGTGTTGACAGTCGGCGCTGGGATGGCTCGAAATAAGCAAACATTACAATAAAAAGGAAAATCTCGATACAATAATTGATAATTAAAAATAGTAAACTTAAAGCACAGAGCAGCCACGAGGTCTCCGCACAAGTGAAGATCTCCTATTATTCTAAACATAATGTTTACATTTAAATTGCGTTACAGAGTCTCGTGTTCCATACGTTATATCAAGCAAGTTCGAGTACCGTCGACGGGCCGGATGAAATGACGCCGCGGGTTGGATCCGGCCCGCGGGCCCTAGTTTGGTGAACCTTGCGCTAGATAGTATGAACATTGAAAGCTATAATGTAGCCACTCAGGGATTCCAACTTGACGTTTTCAAATGACGCCGAAGGAACAAGTGTATCTCGAAGAACGACAAACTAGCCAATCTTTAAATGCACCTTCATTAGTTTATCATGTCAGTTTATCATGCTACATTGCCAAACTACTGAGTAGTTTACATATAGACCTTATTCTCCTCCAACTGTCAAGATGTTGCAACCTATTTAAGTTTTGTCTACTTAATGAATCCGCGTTATGGTGACGGGTTTACGAACGCACTTCGCAATCCCGCATACCGCGTTTGAAACACAGCCGCGGGTGATTCGGTTGCAGACGTCCTTATGTGAGAGAACGAGATACAGCACACAAAAGTAAAGATTTTATCAATTACCGCAGACTAAGAAATACAGTTAAATATGAAATTCGTAGGATAAAGAAAGATCATTTCAAAAATTTGATTGTAGATAGATCAAATAACACAAATATATGGAAGGCTATTAACTTGCTAACCAACAAGAAACACGCTTCAGAGTCAGCAATACCAAACTCTATAACATGCGAGGATTTCAGTTACTTCTTTCAATCAGAAATAGAGAATCTAAAGTCCTCAATACCAGACTCAGTATGTAATTTAAGTTCACTGTTATCATTCTGTGAAGGGAATTGCTCTAGAAATATTCCCCCTGAGATTCCCTTGATGTCTGTTGCAGAAGTATATAAATATCTCTCGAATCTCAAAGCAACAAATTCAGAAGACCTAGATGGTATCAGTAATAGAATTCTTCGGTGTGCTGCACCAATTATTAGTGAGTCCTTAACGATCATATATAACCAGTGCCTGTCCAAAAACTACTTTCCATCTGCCTTTAAAGTTGCTAAAGTGTATCCTCTACTTAAAAATGGCTCAACTGATATTAGCGTCTTGGGTAATTATAGACCTATTTCCTTACTATCGTCGCTATCAAAGCCATGAGAAAAACACGTGCATAAAATAACACTATATCATTTAATTAACAACGATCTAATAATTGACAGTCAATCTGGGTTTCGACCTAAATATTCTTGCCATAGTGCCCTTACAAAAATGACCGATAACTGGCATCTTTGTATCAACAATGGCAACATTTGTGGATCAGTATTTGTAGACTTTAAAAAAGCCTTTGATATGGTAGATCATGATATTGTAATTAGAAAATTAAAACACCTGAAGACTAGCACCAATATGGTGAACCTAATTACGTCATTTTTATCTGACAGACAACAAGTAGTGTCCTTCAATAACTGTCTATCAAGACCCACACAACTTAATTTTGGTGTGCCTCAGGGCTCATTACTAGGTCCGCTGCTTTTTGCAGTGTATATTAACGATCTTCCTTTATACCTCAATACTTCGTGTGACCTATTTGCGGACGACTGCACTATTTACACTTGTCAAGAGAGCCTTTGTGACTTAGAGAGCTCTTTACAAAACGAACCTGACAACCTTAGTAGATGGAGCAATGAAAATCGCATGCTAATTAACATCGACAAAACCAAATACATGCTAATAACGACCAGACAAAAACTACAGACCCTAGCCATAACTGGGACACCGCTCGAGCTCCACGTGGACACGTTACCTATAATTAATGTAAATGAACATAAAACATTAGGTCTTTTAATTGACAGACATTTAAACTGGAGCCCTCACGTTCACGTCCTTACCAAGAGAATAGCACAAAAAGTTTACAAACTTGCTAAAATTCAGGACTTTTTGGATGAAAGCACACGAAAAATATTCTATGCATCCTATATCCAATCACCTCTCGATTATTGTCCCACAGTCTGGGATGGTTGCCCTAAATCTAATATGAAACGATTGTGTTCGCTTCAAAACCGCGCTATACGTCTAGTTTCTACCATAAAGCACGTTGAAAGTAATAAATTATACAGCCATCTAAGACTTCTACCACTTCGAAAGCGCTTCCTTTTTAACAAAGCCAAATTAGTGAATAAAATTATATCTGAAAATACCCCAGAGTATCTTCCACCATTAATTCAATCTAATGCAATGAACAGTACGCGCTTAAATTTATTACAGCTTCCTAAGCCTAGATTGGACTTATACAAAACTTGTTTCGCATATTCCGGTGCTCACTTGTGGAATAGCCTTCCACCAGATCTGAAAACACTAATGAGTCCCTACACATTCAACCGAAAACCCTTTCAATACTTAATTCATACCGACTATATGCCTCCATAAGTCACCTACTGGCATAATTTTTCCACTATCATTCTTCACTGTATGTGTGTGAGCGAGACAGTGGGTGAGAGAGTGAGTGAGAAAGAGTGTGAGTGGAAGAATTAGTATGAGTGAGAGTGAGAGAGTATGCATGCGCGTGTGCCTGAGTGAGTGTAAAAGTGAGTGAGTGTGTGTGGACATATGTGTGAGAGATTTAGTTGAATGAGTGAATCTGAGAGAGTGGGTGTGTTGTGTGTCTGCCTGTCTGTGTGACAGAGTGTGAAAGTTAGTGATTGAGTGTGAGTTAGAGAGTCAGCGAGTAAGCAGGTGAGTAAAGGAGCGTGAGTGAGTGAGAGAGAATTTGTGGGTATGCGTGTATGTGCGCGAATGAGTGAGTGTGAGAGCGAGTGAGTGTGTAAAAGAGAGAGCATGGGTGAATGAGAGAGTGCATGAGAAAGTGTGTGCATGTCTGGATGTGTGTATGGGTGTATATTTGTGTGTACATGTTTGTATCTGTGTGTGCCTCTGTGTGTATGTCTGTACATGTGTTAAGGTGTGCGTTCATGTGTTTATATGCGTTTATATGCATGTGCGGGAGCATATGTGTGTATGGATGAGTGTGTGTGTGTGTGTGTGTGTGCTCGTGTATGTATTGTATATCTTTGTGTGTGTGTGTAAGTGTGCATGCATGCAGTGTATGCGAGGGAGTGTATATTCGGGTGTTATGTGAGTACGTGTGCGTAAGTATATGGATGTGTGTAGGTGTGTATATGTGCGTGGGTATATGTGTGTATTTGCCTGTGTATGTTGTGTGTGAGTGTGTGTATGTACATGTGTGTGAGAGCGAAGAAAGAGAGAGAGAGAGAGAGAGAGAGAGAGAGAGAGAGTTGAGCGCACGCATGTCATCTAACATGCTGTTCCATATGTTTATTGTATTCTCATTTTCATATTATCATTTTGATGCACTTCATTTTAACATGCATAAAATGAATTCATGTAAATTACTGTAGAGTAAGTGAGAGAGTTAGTGAGTGTGAGTGAGAGAGAGAGAGAGAGAGAGAGAGAGAGAGAGAGAGAGAGAGAGAGAATGAGTGTGAGAGTGTGTGTATGTAAAGAGAGAGAGAGGGTGGGAGAGAGAGAGAGAGTTGAGCCCACGCATGTCATGTAACATGCTATTCCATATTTTTTACGTATTCTCATCTTTCATATTACGAGGTATCATTATGTATGCCACTTGTTTGTCCTGTAACATGCCATTCCATATTTGTTGTTTATTTGTTTGTTTTTTGTTGTTTATTCTCATCTATCATTTTGTATGCCACTTGATTTTATCATGTATAATACAACATTACTGTGATGTGAGGGAGAGAGTTAGTGAGTAGGAGAGAGAGAGAGAGAGAGAGAGAGAGAGAGAGAGAGAGAGAGAGAGAGCAAGAGAGAAAGAGCAAGAGAGAGGGAGAGAGAGAAATAAGAGAGAGTTGAATTGCATCACTAATTTTTACGCTACATAATGTATATGTACAAATTTTTCTCCACTTCTTGCAAATGCGAGAATTCTCACGACAATCGTCAGTGTCCCAGTTGTGTGTAAAGTGTGGGAGTTTGTTCTTATTAGTTTCAGTGATCATGTGAGGCATCATGTATGTGTCTAGATGTGAGGATGTGTGTATGGGTGTGTATGTGAGGGATTATGTGTGTGTGTGTGTGTGTTTGGGGAATGTATGTGTGGATGGGGTTGTGTGTGGGGGATGTGTATGGGTTAATGGGTGATGTGTGGATGTGTGAAGGGATGTGTATTCGGTGGTGGATGTATGTGTGTGTGAGGGATATGTATGTGTGTGGGGGATTTTTGAGAGGATAGTTGGAAGTATGTGGGTGTTTGTGGGTTGGGAGGGGGTGTGGGTAGGGAGTGTGTGTTTGGGTGGGTGAATGGGTGTGTAGGAGATTGTGTGGGTTGGGGGATGGGTGTGTAATGGGTGTGGGGGTGTCTGTGAATGGGATATGTCTGTGTGGGTGGGAGTGTGTGAGTGTGGATGGGGTAAAAGTGAGTGGGTGGAGGATGTATGTGTGGGTGGTGAGGATGTGTGAGTGGGTGGGGAGATGTGTGGGCGGGGATGTGTATGGGGAATGTATGTGGGGAATGTGTGTGTGGGGGGAATGTGTTTATGGGTGGGGTTTTGTGTGGGAGGGGAGAGGTGGGGAGGTGTGGGATGTGCAGGTGATTGAAGGATGTATGCGAGGATGGGGGATGTGTGTTTGGCTGGGTGGTTGGAGTGTGTGTGGGTGTGAGGGTAGATGAGAGATGCCTGTTTTGATGGGCGCGTGGGTGATGTGTGGGTGTATGAGTGGTTGATGGATGAGTACTTGAGTGGGTGGATGTGTGTGTGAGATGAATGTATGGGTGGGGGAGGTGTGTAGTTATGAGAAGATGTGTGTGAGCGGCGGATGTGTGTGGATGGCGGGGTGTGTGTGGGTGGGAGGTGTGTGTTTTTGGGTTATGGGTGGGGGATATGTGTGGGCAGGTGGGGAGATGTGTTTATGGGTGGTTATGTATGTATAGGTGGGGATGTGTAGTTGAGAGGTGGCGAATATTGGGTGGGTGAGTGGGTGTAGGTTGGCTGATGTGTGTGTGGGTGGGTGGGGAAAATTGTGAGAGTGCGGGATATGTGTGTGCATAGGTGCGGGATGTGTTGGTTGGCGGGGGTATGTGTGTGTGGTTTCTTCTTCTTCTTCTTCTTCTTCTTCTTCTTCTTCTTCTTCTTCTTCTTCTTCTTCTTCTTCTTCTTCTTCTTCTTCTTCTTCTTCTTCTTCTTCTTCTTCTTCTTCTTCTTCTTTCTTGGGGAAATGTGTGTGGGTGTGGGATCAGTGGGTGGGTGGCGGCATGTATGTTTGCCTGGTTCTGTGTGAGTGCGTGGAGGTATGTGTGGGTGGGTGGGGGAGGTTTGGTGGGTGGGGGATGTGTTGGTGGCTGCGGGATATGAGGGTGGATGGGGGACGTGTCTCACAACATTGCAATATGCACTGTTTATGTTTACAACTTTCATTTGATAATGTTTTTTTTTCTCATGTGAATGTATCATGCGTAATATGCATTGTTTATGTTTACAAAATCCATTTGACAATGTTGTTTTTTCCCCTATGTTAATGTAACATGCACATTTGATGAATGAAAGATGAGTGATTGAAAGGGCCGAATGTAAGACGGGCCTGCGTGCCCAATTTGTTACCCTTTTAAAATAAAGTTCGTTCGTTCGTTCCCATTCAAAGGCATTAGTGCCGGTCGTTCAGAAATCAATGGCAAACTACTGAATATAAATTTGCCAAGAAATTACAAGCAGCAATTGAATACTGGGTTGACTGCGAGTCATGTAAAGGATATGCAACTTGTTAACCTTCTTGACTTATGAATAGAGGAAAGGTAGATTCTGCAGGGCCGTGTCATATGCACATCTATATTTCGGAATTATTTTTCCATTAATTATGAGAGTATAAAACTTATGTCATCTCATCAGTTTTGCTGATTCTTAATAAGAATCAGGATGTATGTAGAAACAGACTGACGCAATGGTTCCAGAGAATGATAGCAAGATAGTATTAAATATCTTTCATGTGGATAGTTATCTACTGAAATAAATATTAGTATATTATTAGAATCATCGGATGCCGTGGTAGCGTAGTGGCAACACTTCGGACCTTATGGTAACGAATTTGAAAAATTGACTTGGGCTGCCAGGTAAACCAAGCCAGCAAATAGATACCAGAAAAGTCTTGATAAATGAAGACGGCCGGGGTGATACTGACCGTATCAGCCCTGGAGTGCCGATAGGTCTACAAAATATCTGTCTATCATCATATGCCCGGAGGTCAGCATGACCGAATGGATAAGAACGCGTGTTCTTAAACAACCGATGTGCTGATGCCGAGGTAAGGGGTTCAACCCCTACACCGGACAGTTGGACTAAAATGTTGAGCTCTCGTCCTTGACTTGGGGACGTAAATTAGAAGTGGGAGTGGGTTCGCCTGATGGCGAGAGACACTGTTAATAGGGAAAGCTAATCCACACGCAAAATTCATTACAGCACTACTAGAAGTGGTGTGTATGGACTACGCTTGAGTCCAAAGCGAGCTAGCGCACACACAAAATAATTTTAAAAAAAAAACATAATAATATGCCCACAACGTCAAAAGTACGTAAAAGATCCATTTTCTTTATGTGTTTTATAATCATCGTTCGTTAGAAAGCATTGTGTAAATAGACTGACCAAATGCTTCTTCTATGATACGGCAGATCGCTTGGTGGTCCGTGGCGGTTATGTTTCAAGTTGCCATCTTTATGATCTGCTTTACGACTAGCTTGCGGACATGGACAGCTTGTTGGGATCCCGTTAAATGTTAAGAAGAGAAGACCAAGGCAGCATTTGTGTGGGACATGCATTCAGTTACACTCATCACAATTCCTTCTAAACATCACTAACACCTCTATGATCTATGTAACACTTAAGAATTTTCTTTATCACAACTCTTTCTCCAGCGGTGCTGGATGGTACATATAAATCGTTCATGATGCGGTGCGAAACAGTACCACATTTATCCTGTCCTATTGCAGTGCGGCATATTTTCACTATTGCATTTTTGTTTCCTCTGAAAATTGTCTGTTAATTAGACGATATTACAACTCCGTCATTCTGGCTCGTTTTGTATGGAAACATGAGAAATAAAGTTATAAGTAATATTATAATATACAGTCAATTAACACAAACTAAGAAGTGCAAATACGAATATATACTCATCATAATCATCGTGTGCCGTGCAGATAAACGTGGGCGGTCAAGATTCTTGGTCTCACACAATCAGCTGAGTGTTGAATCACATCTGTGATTCTGTACTGATTGTGCCAAGTAGCCAAGCCATCCAGGTATTTATCTCTTTGCCTTCCCTTTGCGCTTTTTCGCATCAAGTTTTCCATTTGTCAGAAAGTCCACACGTTTATATCTCCTCCTAATGTGCCCCAAACATCGTGACTGTGTACGTGTGAGTTCTCTAAATTTGCATTTATTTGTCAAAGAATTGTCTCATTCGCTTGTCTGTCCACCCGTGACATGCAATGCTTCTTCCCCGGAAACCACATGTCCACTGTTTTTGGTCAATGTTTCGCATGCGTATAACAGTTTACATATCCTTTACAGGACATCGCTGTCAACATCAGCATCTTTAAGCTGATTGTTGATTTAATTGCAAGATTACGCTCAGTAGTTTGCCATTACTTTCTGAGCGACCGGCTCCATACTCTCATAAGTCACTGGCGCGAATCGAACCGCTTCCAATTCTCGTGCACTCAAGTCAACCACGAGAGTATTCGGGGTTACGGAGAAAGCCGCTAACCCCTCGGCCAGGGAGACCACCCGTATAATAGTACAGGTTCTATATATATAGTATTTCAATATCTTATTTTCCTCACTGCAGTCAGCAGCTTTATGTTGATGAGTACATTTTCCATCAGGCAAAAGACTACATTTGTTCCAATCTCTATAATACATCTTCCATGAGATTTTCTGACTGCCCCAAGATAGGCGTGCCGATTCGTTTGTTCAAGAATGTGTCCCGTTTACTTCAATGTCAGTAAAGTGACGACAGTAAAATACACTTTTATAAGTCTTAAGACGCACAGAGTACAGAGTATTATGCCCATAGTTTCATAGACCACTCCAGGAGCAATGTGGTCAATATCACACCGGACGCCTTTACTTCCCAAAATATTTCCTAGTACCCATTATAGGCTGGTCGACATGAGAGCCCAAATCCATTTTAAAAATACGTCGCGGTACAAATTCCAATCCTTAACCTCAGAACCGACAGGTTGGCGGCGATCCTCTAGTTGGAGTTGCATTGTGGTATTTCTGTCTTCTCGGAGTTAACCATAATTTTTGTGAAGATTCACTAGACAGCAGGAAAAACAAAAAAAAATCCATCTGCATGCCAGGATTCGAAATTATCACTCCACATGACGGTGGAATCTCATTGAAGCAAATGTACATCGACCCACCGCCAACAAGCTGCTAAATTTATTTGTTAGAATCGAGGCAGAACGACCTTCTGTTGTGAGTAAATCCATCTTGGTTATTTATGTGACCCATAGAGTGATAGCCCACTGCTTGATAACACCGCTCTTAGATTTATCTAACGGTGTTACATATTTCTTCTGTAGAGTATATCCTCTTCTAGACATTTCCAATCTGTTTCACATGCATATGTCTAGACTTCGTCCTCACTGAGACATCTCGTCAGCATAGATCTAGTAGGGGTCGTAGCGTCTGAAATTAACTTGCCCTTCCCAAGTTAATTTGAAATGGCTTAAAAATAAAACAACTTTTGGGATATCATAACTTTGGACGGCATCATAACTTTGGGCGGCAGCATGTCTCCATCAGTCAGTGCTGGTACATTCAGGTATCTGTAAAGATAAAAAGGGAAGAAAAGTGTTCTTAAGAGCTATACCAAGCCAGACCTGATGTACGGAAGTGAATAATGGGCAGCAAGCAGACTGGTGAGGTGGTGTGAGGAAGCTGCAGAGGTGTGTTTTTATAGAAGCCTGAGAATACCACCGAATGAAGATATCTTGCAAGACGTTATCACAAAGAAAACTAATTGCTTGCAGCAGACGACAGTCAACATTCTTTGGGCATGCTCGGAGAAGGAGAAAGCTGGAGTATATCGTGCCAATGGTCAAATTGTAGTGGAGGAGAGGCAAGGATAGACGGAGAGTGAAGATGCTAGACAGTTTGACATCGTAGGCGGGAGAAACATCCGTATCAGAAATGATTGGCAGCACAGTAGACAGAATGATGTGGACAAACATGATAACCAGCGCCTTGTTGTATAGTCTATAAGAAGAAACAGAACACGTAAAAATAAAGGTAATTCCACGGCCAGCACTCGTGTAAAGGTAATTCCACGGCCATCACTTGTGTAAAAGTAATCCCACGACCAGCACATGCGTAAAGGTAACTTCATGTCTAATATTGCTTTAAAAGTAATGGCGATTATATGACCGAAATTGCTATCGAGCATTTCTATCGTCGACATTCTAGAGTAGTAAGGGACTTTTTCACGTTATGGAATGGTGGTGGGAGGGGGTGGGGGATATTAGAAATGTGGCAACATAAAAGAGTATAGAACCCGTTTACAAACCTTTTTAGCCAATGTCTGACCAACATATCTGTGTAGACCTGCCAACACACTATGGGTAATGTGGTCAATATCACGGCGGTAGTCTTCACTTTCTAAAACATGTCCTTGTACCTTTCCTAGGCTGCCTCGACCTGGGAGTCCAGTTCAATTGTAAGAAAATTTCCTCTGTCAAGGCGAATTGAACATATGACCACAAGGCCGACAGGCAAACATATAAACCAATACACTGTCATGACGTGTTTCATTCAAGCCAAGGTCCTAGGGCACCTCTATTTGGTGTGGCCTATTCACAGATTGGGTCACTCCAAAGTTCCACATTTCGTAGTGTCTGTCCACGCATGTGACGTTTCAATACCGGTCTTGCACACACCGTTGTGTGTTGAGCTTGCCAATGGGAAGAAGAGCAACGACACACAGTTCCCATGGAGAGGGAAAGAAACAGGAAGAGAGTATCTTCACCAACCTCACTTCAATAGGTGCAAACCCTTTTGACTGATTAAGTGTCAAGGGATGTTAATTCGTTTTATTAAAAATTCTCGTAACAGCCATGGGCTTATAAATCAAATTATAGTTAAAATATCAATGCAGTAGTTTTCTGTTACAACACCCTTTAATGTGATATATAATACATGTCTGCTACCATATTAACAACTTGTAAGTCATAACTGTGACACACCCCAACTTTTCCATTTTCCCGCCACCCATTTTTGTTTGGTCCAAACCTACTTTTTGTCTGGCACTGAATCTGTTAAGAGCTCAGACCACCTGAAGGTCATTGCATGAAACTGACCATTTGGTACTCAGTCTTCCTGAGATTTACAACAAACAAACCAGCTAACCAACCAATCAACTAATCAATCAAATAACTAACCAGCCAAATTACCAACCAACTAACCAAGTTACTATTCAATCCACCAGTTAACCAACCAAGTATGGAATGAACTATCTAACCAACCAACTCTCCAATCAACCAACTATCAAATCAACCAACTAACCAATCAACTATCGAATCAACCTATTAACCAATCAAAAATTCAGTCAACCATCTGTTGAACTATCCAATCAACGGCCTAGCCAACCAACAATACAATCACACATTAACGAACAAATTAGCCAGTCAAAGAACTAGCCAAACATCTATCCAGTCAAACAGCCAAGCAACCAACTATCCAATCAACCAATTAAGCAACCAACTATCCAATCAACCAAATAGTCAACCGTCTATCTTATCAATCACGTAGCCAGCCAATCATTCACTGGCGAATTAAAAGCCCTGCGTAAGTTATCTTCTGGTCCTTGTCTGCCATTAAACGTTGCAGGCAATTGTGGGTTTCCTCTACTGTAACAGACGTGCTACTCCGGCTATCAAGATCCCTTCTCTGATGTTATCAATCCAGCTTCACACAGACCTCCTGGCGCTTTACAAACAGATATTGAACTTGAATAACGAAGGCACAACCATTATATTTCACTTCATTTCCTGACATATTTTGTTGTATCTCGCCAGGTGCATGCTGCATGAAAATAATGCTAAGCTACAGATAATCAAAAGTTACTAAGATATGTCGAGGCGTTTCTTACATACTTTGGTAAACCGACAGTTGTTTTTTTTTTTTTTTCCAAACATTATAATCTCTTTAAAGCTACCCTGATGATATTTAAACATGGTCAGGTGTTTTGTTTGCTTTGAAGAAATTTATTTCACTAGTTCATTATATGTTAAATTTGTTTTTCTCTAGTATGCACCTGTCATCTGATGCTGCCATTATTACAGGAGGTGATGGTTTACCACAGTATTTTTATCACTGAACTTGCATTTAATAATAAAGATTCCCTCTCCACTGTGTACCCACCTTGAAGCTATGGGGGGGGGGGGGGGGGGCTTACGTGTTCCAATGCCCCCGAAAGCTATGCCGACCATGTCGGACAGATCAAGGGGTAGGGACCAGATGAAATGATACTCAAACCCACTGCCTTGCAGGTAAGCTTATGACAGGAAAGGCAAGGGAGAGCAAATCGGCAAGAAATGCTTGTTGAAGCCGGATAAACTGAGCCACGGGCTTGATATAACCGTGCGGCGAAACTCACTAAATAAATGATATATTAAAGCATTAAGGTTACATATATCGACGGATGTTAAAATGATGATGACATTGTACGTGGGAATAAAGGCGGTAATAAATATTAATATATTGGCAAGTTAACGTTCAGTAGTTTGCCATTGCTTTCTGTACGACCGGCTCCCATACCAACATGTTAAGACCCAACGCGATGCTGTCTACTGCCAAATCGGTCGCAGCTGTGTTTCGAACGCAGGTAAGCGGGCTCACGAATCGCGTCAGCAAGGCCGTAGCCACGAAGACCGGCAATTTAACTGTTATCATGGACATATAACGGTCTTCATGTGGAGTAACTGACACCAGGTTTAACAGTGTCGTCTCAGAAGGGCCCATGGCCAGACCGTATAGTGTCTATATGTAAATTGCGTTGGCTACGACCTCACAGTTAATAGATCCAGATCCATGACCTCAAGACAAAGATGTGAATACGACTTCTTAAAATTCTCAAAACATGATTATAAAGCAAAGCTGCTTCTGGAGATCGGTTTTCGAAGTTCCTTTATTATAACTCTGATTGGTCAAGGGTTGACATGTTGCAGATACAAAAATTACAATTTCCAATAAAAATCTTGTTGCATTATAAAAACCCTCATGGCTGATGTTACTCTGCATTATAAATTCCTCGTACTGAATAATTAAATCTGCCTCCCGGGTGGTAATCGTTCTCAAAATTCTCAACACAACTTACTATCACGACTGATGGTTGGCTTCTGTGTCGTATCTCTCCTGTTGTCAACATACGACATCATCATCCCCTCATCAAGCGACGGTGCTCACCCGTGCACTTCTTACCAATTCCCACATTGCACAGTAATTATTATCTCTGGCCCTGCATGATTCTTGAACCCCGACCTTCAGCCTATAATCCCTATAACAGTTACACTGTTATACAGGCGATGCAAACTAGATCTGGGAATCACCATCTGCAGGTTTCTATCTCAGTTTGTGAAGGATGGAGTCTGTGTGGGGAGGCCCTGATGTTTTAGTGAATCGGTATCGGCATTAGTCTGTAGACTCCCACTTCAAATAT
>OY992878.1:120304779-120399779 GCA_963921405.1 Cepaea hortensis
AAGAAAATCATAGACCAGGATAGGAAAATGTCAACTGCAGAGATATCGGATTCAGCAAAACTGAGTAAGAGTACAGTTTTTAGAATTTTGCACAACAGACTGAACATGAGAAAAGCTGCCGCGCCTGCTGACATGTGAACAGAAACAAACACGAGTTGATTGCTGTGGCCAGCTGATCAACTTGTGGCGGTCGAAAAACATGTTGACGACCATGGTGACGGTAGATGAGACTTGGATTCACCGTTATGACCCAGAATCCAAAATTGCCAGCCTGCAGTGGAAAACCCCGGGCTCCCCAACACATGTCAAGCCAAGAGCACAAAAATCTGCAAGAAAAGTGATGCTGACTTCTTTTCTTTTTTTTTTACTATTTGGGTTGGGGGGGGGGGGGGGGACGGGGGGACGTCAAAGGTGTCATATTGAAAGATTACATGCTTCATGACAACATGGTTAACGGGCAGTACTATGCAGACCTCCTTATCAAACTAAGAAAGGCTGTAACCAGATAACGAGGGATAGCGCGTACGCAAATTATGCCTTTGCTTCAAGACAACGCGCCCTCCCATAAAGCACGGCTTGTGCTGCAAACTGCCAACGATTTGAATATTGAAATTCTTCCACACCCACCATATTCTCCAGATTTGGCTCCATCAGACTTTTTTCTTTTCCCAAATCTTTAAAAAAAAACAGCTGAAAGGAAATCGTTTTGACAGTAACGAAGATGTCATACTGGCTTGTAATAACTGGTTTAGTTCAAAAAATAGGTTGTTTTATTCTGAAGGTCTTTTCAAGGTCACACAGAGATGGCAGAGATGCATAAATTCAGGTGGTGGCTATATTGAGAATGAATAAGCACTGTGCCAAGTTTCAGTTTTCTCCACCTTCTCCTTCTTGGTCAGGCTAGAGTCTTATGAGAATCCCCTTGTAATATATATGTATGTATATATATATATATATATATATATATATATATATATATATATATATATATATATATATATATATATATATATATATATATATATAACTAGCTGACCCGGCCCGGCTTTGCCCAGTCCTTGGTGGGAAGCATCTCATTTAATTCATATAAGTAGTCATATAAGTTCCCGTTCCCGTTACCGACTGTCTGTCTGTCTGTCTGTCTGTCTGTCTGACCCGACCCGGCTTCGCCCAGTCCTTTGGTGGGGAGCATCTCATTTAATTCATATATGTAGTCATATAAGTTCCCGTTCCCGTTACCGACTGTCTGTCTGTCTGTCTGTCTGTCTGTCTATCTGTCTGTCTATCTGTCTGATCCGGCCCGGCTTCGACCAGCCCCTGATGGGGAGCATCTCATTTAATTCATATAAGTAGTCATATAAGTTCTCGTTCCCGTTACTGACTATATGTCTGTCTGTCTTTCTGTCTGTCTGTCTGTCTGTCTGTCTGTCTGTCTGTCTGTGTCTGTCTGTCTGTTTGTCTATCTATCTATCTCTGTCTGTCTGTCTGTCTGTCTGTCTGTCTGTCTGTCTGTCTGTCTAATAGACCCATCCCTCTGTCTGTCTGTCTATCTATCTATCTATCTATCTATCTATCTATCTATCTATCTATCTATCTATCTATCTATCTATCTATCTATCTATCTGTCTGTCTGTCTGTCTGTCTGTCTGTCTGTCTGTCTGTCTGCCTGACCCGGCCCGGGTTCGCCCAGTCCCTGGTGTGGAGCATCTCATTTAATTCTGAGTAGGTAAGAATCCGCTCTGCCTTCAAAATGTTGACGTGAAGATTTTCTTCCTGCAGCTGCTTCTGTATTTGTTGATCAGTAAGCTCCATTTTTAGCCGCTTGACCACCCATCTGACTGTGTTTGAATCAGTGTTTCTGATTCTGGTGTCTTGGTCCTCCTTCCTCTCACAAGTTTTTGTGTTCGTCTGTGGGTAGTCGTCGCTCTTCTTATTGGCAGTTTCATTGACTGTAGGTTCAGATACTTTATTACAGCTTGCATGCAGACTCTCCAAAGGCAGGTTCGTCTTCTTGATAGTCTGGTCGGTTTTCTCACTATGCATCTTGGAAGCTGCTTGTTTCTTTGTGCTATTACGACGTGCCATTTTCCCCCCGTATCAGACTGCTTGAAATGTGTAAGGCGTCTTGGCTTGATAGCGCTGAGAAGTGCTGTCAAGCGAATCGTGTCGATATGATGGCGGAAAACACTAAAGATGCGATGACCGTCCGTCGGTCCAATTTGAGAAAAAAACAAAACTTTCCACCTTGGTTCAACCAGCCCGTGCGGCATCGGTTATAATAGCGGTGGTTCATGGTGCGTCGATTATTCCATTCTCTGCGTGCCAGTAAAAGCTGGCTTATCTGTTGTGCAGTTTATGTCTGTGACGTCGGCATAGGGGATTCTTTTGGCCGGCAAGTTTTCCTTTTGTGTCTTTTTAGGCAATTTCTTCTGTCAGTGTGGCTTCAGGCTCGTTTGCTGTGCTGGGGTGCTGTCATTATACTGGCTCCTTGTACGGTTATTAGTAGTAGTCTTCCTCTGGTGGGGTGTCCCATTCGATTTCTCGTTGTTCTTTCGTTTTCTGTGTGGTGCGCTTCTTTTCCATTTGATATTCTCTGTACCCTCTGGGGCCGCTTTTAGGCGTCGTTATGTCTTTTATCAGCTGTCTTTTCTTCCGATTTGGGGCAGCTTGCGATACCGCATTGTGTTCTTCGTGTGTTCCTCCTTTCTTGTATACGCCCCAGGCACATTCAAGTTTATTGGTGTTTTCCTCCGCACTTTCTTGATGAGTCTGTTTGGTTTCCGGTTTCTCCTGGTTCTTTTGGGACATCACGACAGAGCTGGAGTTAATAGTTTGCTGTTGTTGATTGACCAGAGAGTTGGCTTCATCTTGCGTCTTCTTGTCTTTTTTCTTGTGGATTGTCGTTATCAGTTTATCGATGATTTTCAATTGAGTGACATCTGGCGGTTTCTCTGCGTTCTTTTCATTGGGTTCGTGTGGCTTGTTTTGGGATAGTTCCCTTTCAGCTTTTTGCATTTGTCTCTCCGCCTTGATGTCACATAAGATCTCTTCGTTTTTCTTGGTCGCCTGGATCATGTTCTCCACCTCTTGTGTTATATTTCGTTTGATCTCTTTTAGTTCCTCAAGCAGTTTTTCGCTGTCGCTATTCAGTGCCGGTGTTTGTAGTGTCTTGATCTGTTGCTTTAGCTCGTCAATCTGGCTCTGCAGCAGTGCTCTTTCATTTTGCGATATTCCTGTGACTGTCTCACACCTCCGCATTGCTTCCTTGAATGATGTCTTGTTGACAATGGTGAGTTTCAACACGTCTCTGTGTCTTTGGAGGTACGGACATCCCAGATATCGCGCTCCATGATGTTCCATGCAGTTGGCGCACTTACGGTTTCTGTTAGGTGCCTTGAAGTCCACGTCCAGCTTGGCTAGCGGACACTCCCTAAAGGCATGGTGCTCAGCGCAGTATCGGCAGATGTCTGTCTTGCTGCGGCATATGGCTCTGCTGTGGCCGGCCCTCTGGCATCTGGAGCACTGAGTTACTTTTGGAATAAATCTCTCTGGTAGTTGTACTTGCTTGTTGATGGACACTGATATCGGCATTTCGCTTCCCTTACTGGTCACCACCACCAGCGTAGTAGGTATTTTGGCATATGTTAATATTCGTTCCGCTTTTACGACTTGGATGCTGCGATTTTCCTCCTGTAACTTCTGTAAGATTTCATCGTTCGTTAGTTCCACATGAATCCGTTTAACGACCCATCTGACTGACTTTGTGTCGGTTTTACCGGCTCTGGTGTCTTTCTCCTCCTTTTTCTCTGCTAACATGCTAACATCTGTTTAAGCCCCCGCTAATCACTGGTATCATGAAGGCTAATAGACTACAATGGCTGGGGCATATAGAAAGAATGGAAGATAATAGGGAAACAAAACTCGCTTACACTCAGGAAATAAATGACCGTAGACCCCGAGGTAGACCAAGAAGGCGGTGGAGAGATAATACATGTACAGACCTACAAGCACTTGGAATCAACGACTGGCAAGAGAAGGTCCACCAGAGAGACGAATGGAGACGGATTGTATTTGCAGCAAAGAACCTCAATGGCTCGGAACGCTGAAGAAGAAGAAGAAGAAGAAGAAGAAGAACATGGATCTTGTTACAGGCGGGCCGTCATCGGTCTTTCTTGTGGTAGTGTCATTTGATTTAGTTGCTGTTTTTTGGGTGTTATCAGGTAGGTTCTCAGCGTCCGTCTTCTTCGCGATTTTGGAGGCTCCCCCGCTGCACATCTTGTGGCTCTGCGTTTTCTTGGTGTTGGCCTTGCGAACCATTTTCTCCCCAAATCAGGCTTCTTGGTGATTTAAGGTGACTTGGCTAGATAGCGCTGAAAAGTGCTGTCAATATCCCCGTATCAGGCTTCTTGATGATTTAAGGCGACTTGGCTTGATCTGGCGAATGACCTCACGGATGCGATGATATTGTTCAACATCTTTTAGATAACTTCTTAAGTATAGAAAGATGAGTTACAATGTTATGCATTATGCATTATTTTTATGTAAACTTTGAAAATGTCTAAAAGATTGTATCATTATTTATTATAACTCATATGCCGGTATATAACTATAGACAAATAGTTTATAAATCATTGAAAACGATACAACAATATGACTATAAGTTATACAACAATGTTATTAAAAGTTATGCCCCTTGAAATAACTTTTTCTAGAGTTAAGTCCCTTAGCTAATGTGTAGTCACGTCATTTTCTTCCCTTTCCCTAGCGTTTTGGTTCGGGGATTCTTTCATCATCATCATCATATATTTACGTACGTATTTTGGGAGGGGGAGGAGGGAGGTGGAGGAAGAAGAAAAAAAAACTATGACAGTTGACAGCTCTGGAATGAAAGTAAGGCGTGTAGAAAATTTCATCTCAATCGGATGGGCCGTTAGCGAAAAAATAAAGGACATACATATTTACATACATACATATATACATACATACACTTTGATTTATATATATAGATAGTCTATACCATGTGGCATTGGTGATCCCGTCTGTCCACATCTTTCTGTCTCGTATGCTGCCTATAATTTCTGAACTGATGTTCATAGATACCATGATGTCAAACTGTCCAGCATCTTTTCTCTAGATCTCCCTCTGCCCCTCCTCCCCTCCACCTATCCCCTTGTGATGAGATAATCCAGCTTTCGTCTTCTCAGGACATGCCCATAGCGTGTGACATCTCCTTTTCTGACGCGAGTAACCAATTCTCATTGTGTTTTCTTGCAAGATATAATAATTGCCTCTTCTATCCGTCCACGGTGTTTTCATCATACTTCTAAAAAAAAAACAACCTCCACAGCTTTCACATAATTCCTCACTCCTCTGCTCATTGTCGATGGTTCGCAATCGTACATCGATATTGATTCAATATAGCTCCGAAAATCTGTTATTCGTCTCGGTTGACAAAGATCTATTGAAGTGGATGTTCTTCATCTTCCCAGTTGCTGCTTTTTCTAGGGATATTCTACATTTTCCTTACTTAATACGTCTTCAATCTCCTGTTATTAAAGTACCAAAATATTTCAATACACTGGCGGGTTTCATGCTCGTCCCATGCACTTGGGTGTTATTTGGGTATACAGTGTTTCTTTGTTTTGACTGTCTTTTGCAATTATATATCGTTTTTCGTTACTGCGTTTCATATATATATATATCTGTGTGTGTGTGTGTTTGTGTGTGCTATACCAGTGTATATGAACACGCAAGTCAGGTTTTAGTTGACAGTATAAAGTTTATTTATACTTGATGATCAAGGGTTGATGTTAGCTTCCACTCAAGTCAAAGGCCGGATCTTAACTCCCCTTGCCAACACAATACGTCACGATTGAGCCTCTCTCACCTTTTCACTCTCGATGCTCAATCGTGCTGTATCTGTTTCCCACTAGATTCTAATAATACCCGAGTACTCTTCCCTTACTGTTACACCTCCCCATGTTGAATAAAGAATTTTCCTTATAAAGGAAAACTCTTTACTCCTAATCCCCATACTCCATTCCCTCTTTTTCTTCTAATCTTCCCTAAAATCAGCTCAAGTTTGAGTAAATAATATATCTTTTAACCCTTCTCCCAGTGATATGGTCTGCTAGTAACCCCCCCCCCCCCCCCATATACTTCTTCTTCGAACTTTCTTTGTATAATACCACGTATGGTAACCCTGTTAATCCAAACAGTTCTTCTTTCCTTTTTATTTCCCCCAAAATTATATAGCTATCTACTATATATTTCTACTTTTCTGGTTCTTTCTTAGCTCCTCCTGTTTCCTGTATCAAATATACATATTATAAGAACAGCTCATAAATTCTTTACCGAAATTTTTTTACTTATAAAATTTCTCACTCTTCCAAAACCCAGGACGTACAAAAACAATGTAGTTAGAAAAAGTAAAGAAGCGGTGCGCACCTAGTAAGAAGCATAAAGAATGAATACACGACATGACCACATGTACATACAGTAATGCACATTTAAGACACTCACCCTTTACCTCCCTTGCCAATAAAAAAATTTTTTTAAATAATTTTTTAAAACACCTTATGAAATACATCTTTGTTCGTTATAAAACAATTTGGCATAAGTTTTCATAAAGCTTATACATTCCACATTGACATTGCCAACCACAATTCTGTTCCTTTTTCGTTATCTCACCTTCCACCATGAGCCCATGTTCATATTTTATGAACACCTTTAATAAAATTAAAGCTGGTATTTCACAGCACCTATTTCTTTCCCCCGTACTTCCCATACTGCCATTTATGAACACAGTGAATACGTCTATCCATTCGTGTACACACGTTCACCAACCCTGGTTTCCCACTAATTTATGAATGCCCAGCATTGCTTAACTATATCAACATTCAGGTCATCTAAGCTTCCCCCTACCTTATATCAGTGGACAATTTAGTTTTTATTAACTCCTTTCTGAACGAAAACCTTAAGCAAAACTCTTATATTTGAAAATTAAACTTAATTAACTAACTTCATAACTTATTTACTAACCAAGTAACTTAATATACAAAACCATTTATGTAATCAAGATCAAATCACACAAGACGTCATAACTCCAAATTAATATAAGGAAAAACACATTTTTAAAATAACATGCATCAAATCAGAATAACACACCTTACTTCTAGCTATCACTATTGGACACTTTTACGGCCCAATAGTTTTTATCAACTCAAATGCTAGGAACACAATCAGCCTATTCTAACTCAATAAATCAACTAACCACAATCATTTTTCAAAACCAAAACAAAAAAAAACTTATAATGAGGGACTAAAACAACTAAACATTAGCCATCATTTTCCAGAACCAACTCAATCATAAAAACTTATTATATATGACTCATGACTCAAACAATTACAACTACGTATAGTGACCCACCAAGATTGGCCCCTCATACTAAGTAAAATAACGTATATCTATTTATACAGGTCATTCCAGTATATCTATGACCGAAAAAACTAAACATTTCACTGTCCATCTGTATATCTGTTAACTACAGACCAATTAGAATCACATCTGTTCTATCTACCTAAACAAATCAGTAATCAACATTTACCATACCATTTATTATCTCCTAACTCCTAACAGCACATAACATCCGAAATAACCTCTTAAGTGAGCACTGTAAACTACATGTTCAATCCTTTTTTTCCATTTGTAATGTGGCCACTAATCCAATATTAACTCAACGTAGTAGCCAACCTCTACTTATCAACGAACTTGTGATCTGGTTTCCCTTGGAAACACGGCATTTCCAACAGTAACGAAAAATACCTTCACCCCTTTGTACCAATATCTCAAGACCACTTCTACCGTTTCGTATGCTTCTTCAGGCATCCCTTTCACTTCTAACTCCTGCCATCTGCAGTACTTTCAAATATCTATCTCCCACGTTTCCGCTTCTTCAACAAGTCCAAGTTTCTTTGAATAAGTGCTAATTCTACATCAATATCTTCTTCTTCGTACAACTTATTAGTTTCTTCCATACTACTACTAGACTCTGACTTTTCATCCATTTCCTCTTCTTCGTCTGTATGTCTCTCTTCAGCTGCCGCTAATCTCTTCCGTTCAACATCCCACCTAATTTGTCGATCCCTATTTCTTAAGGATCTTTCTAGTAGAGGCATATCTTCTCCGCTTGTTGAATAATCTCTAATTCTCCTCTGTCTTTTCACTTCTTTATCTCTTTGACTGTCCATTCTTCTTTTCGTTGCTTGTCTAGTATTTTTAAATGGAGCACCTATGTCTTCTTCCATACTATCATAATGAGTTTCATTCAGCCCTTCTTCTTCCATTCTTTTCGGAATTGTCTGTTCTTGAGTATCTTCGTAACTTGGATTTGCTAGCAACTGATTTTGTGCTGGTTCTTTTCTAAGACCTGGGGTTACTGTAGCTCCTCTGACAACCTGTTCATCCAAAAATTTCGTGTCCGAATAATAATTATTATTATAATTATTATTTTCTATCTCATCTTCATCTCTTCTTAAGTGTTCAACGTGTGCCCTTACTATATGTGCTGTGACCTGGTTCTTTATAATATACGATACATTACCTAGTTTTTCCAAAACGTAATACCCTGGAATCCAACGAGCATCAAACTTAGAGTTTCTTCTATGTTTCTTGTAATAAACTCTATCACCTACCTTAAACTCCTGTAATTTTGTATTTACATTTTTGTACTTTTTCTGTCTTTCCCTAGCTTTAATTATATTATTCCTTAATCTCACATGTGCTTTATGCATTTCCTGTATTATGGTCTCTTGAAATTCTTCACCCATATATTTCCGTCTAGGTTTTAATAGATTATCTATAGGTAATATTGGTTCCCTCCCGTGTAATAAATAAAATGGTGAAAAACCCGTGCTCTCATTTTGATTTGTACGAATGGCGCTAAGGGCAGGTCCCAAAAATAAATCCCAATCTCTGTCATGTTCATCAATAATCTTTGCCATAATGTCGTATAACGTCCGATGTTGACGCTCGTTTTTCGCATTTGAAGAAGGTCTATAAAATGAGGTCTTTATATGTTTTATATTTAAATCTTTTAATAACTTTTCGAATTTTTTATTTACAAACCCTCTACCATTATCTGTAAGTATACTTTGTGGGCAACTAAACCTTGGTACGAACTCTTGTAAAAAAATATTAATGACAGTATCCGCGCTCTTATCCGGAATTGCATACACCTCCGGCCAAAGACTGTAGACGTCTATTATATGAATTAAATACACATTTCCTGACAATGTCCTGGGGTGTGGACCCGATATATCTAAACTAATCTTTTGCATTGGGAACTGAGGAATATCTGTGTCTTGTAAGGGAGACTTTATTGTTTTCATGTTCCTTAATCTGCATTTTTCACACGTATCTACATATTTGCATGTAGATTTAAACAAGTTTGGCCAATAATATTTACTTGTAAGTGCTTTCAGCAATTTATCTCTACCGAGATGTCCATTTTCATCGTGATATGCTTTTAAAAGTTCATTTTCTAAATGCTTTGGAATATATTTCCTTAGCTGTTCGTTCCTTTCACACATATAGTATAACTGTCCATCCTCTTGTAAAACCAAATAATTCCTTTTATATTTGTTATCATCTGTTTCTCGTAATTTTTCTTTTATTTGTATGACTTTTGGGTCCAACTCTTGTTCTTCTTTCATATTAAATTGTGCTACTTGTAGGTCTTCTTCCCTATGTTCAGATTCTTGATCCGATGGTAGACTATCAAATTCTTCCCTATTTATTATAGCAGAATCTAAAATATTTACTTGCCAATTTCGGTCGTCTATCTCTGGTTCAGCTTCATCTTCTGTATCTCCTGATGACTGTGGATATGGAATTCTAGACAATAAATCGGCGCATGTATTAATCCTACCTGGTATGTATTCAATTATCGCGTTGTACCCCTGTAGATTCAATGCCCACGTCTGTATTTTCCTGTTCTGCACTGGAGCTTCTAGAAAAGACTTTAAAGGCATATGGTCAGTTCTAATAACAAAATTTGCGTTATGTAAGTAGTAATTTAGTTTTTGAAGAGCGTAATGTATTGCGTAAGCCTCCTTCTCAATAGTCGTCCATTTTCTTTGATGATCTGCTAAGTTTATGCGACAAGAAGTAGATAGGCCTTTCATTTTTAACCCCTGGTATTCCAGACTCTTTTCCTTCATATGGTTGCACCAGACATGCTCCTACTGCATTGTCTGAAGCATCTGTGTACAGTATCAACTGTTTGTTTAAGTCTGGATGCGTCAACAGTGGTACCAGTGTTAAGCTGTTTTTTAAATACTCGAACGCTTTTTGACACTCATCATACCACTTAAACCTAGCGTACTTGCCTGTTAAGTTTGTAATAGGTTCAGCTATCTTTGAAAACGCTGGGACAAACCGCCTATAATACGCACATGTTCCTATAAAAGCGCGTACCTCCTTAACGTTAGTTGGAGCAGGTAACTCTTTAATAACCTTTATCTTGTCCTGGTCTGGTTTTATACCTTCTCTATTTATAATATACCCCAAATATTTTGTTTCTGTCTTTAAAAATTGGCCTTTACTAAGCTTTAACTTCACATCATGCTTTCTTAACCTGTCAAATACTAGTCTAATATGTTTCAAATGATCCTCCACATTTCCTTTTGTATAAATCAATATATCGTCTATATAGGCTAGAGCGAACCTTTGCATACCTTCTAAAACTTCATTAATTAAGAGCATATAGTGAGATGGCGCAGTTTTAACTCCAAAAGGCATACGTAAAAATTCATAAGAACCCATATGAGTACAGAAAGCACTTTTCCTTTGCGCGTCTGCTGACATCGGGATACACCAAAATCCTGCTCTTGCGTCCAACGTCGTGAAAAATGTAGCGCCATTTAGCAACCCCAAAATATCATCTATCACTGGCAGTGGATATGCTACATTTTTAGTAATTTTGTTCAACGCCCGATAGTCGCAACAGAATCGACTCGAACCATCAGGTTTGGCCACAATTACCACCGGAGATGACCACTCTGATTTTGATCTTGTGATTATCCCTACTTTCAACATTGCTTCTATTGCCTTTTCTACAATTTCTCTATTTCTTAAGGGAGTTCTATATGGTTTTAAGCTAATCGGCGGATGGTCTCCCGTATCTATCTCCATTGTTACCGTTTTTGTCTTACCCAACTCTAAATCACTAATTGCAAACACATCCTGATTCTGCTTTATAAGTTGTTCTAACACTTCCTTATTTTCTGGCGGAGCTTTTAACTGTGACAACAACTCTTGTTCCCTTGTTATTTTGTCTAGTGAATGTATTTGGGCTTTTTTTTCTGGATGGATGGATCAATTCATCCATTCTGACATTCCCTCTTCTTCTGTGTCCGCGTCTGTCATTTCCCCTTTCACTAGAAGTTTCTGAATAACTTGTTCCCGACACTTCTGCTCTATCCGTTGCCAATATGTCACTAATGGTATGATCTAGTTTGGCTATCACACATCCTCTGTATAATTTGATTTCTCTACCTGTGTTGTTGATAACCATCACTGGAAAGGTTAAGTGTTTATATAACGCCATTATTCCATCCGGAACTTCCAAACCAGGCTCATCAATTATTTCCTCTTGTAATTCAGTGATTCTGACTGTGTTTCCTTCCACATAATATGGGTTTTTCTTCAGCTTCACTTGTATCAAATTAACCGACTGTGGTTTTAACGTCGTTGTCATTTTAACTCTAACTAGTGCTGATATATGCATGTCTTCTTGCATATCTATATAGACGTCCCTGAATTTTAATTTGTGTAAATCATAGAAAAGTCTTACTCCATTTTTTATGAAAAAATCTCTTCCTATTAACATGTTTCTATTTAAACCCTTCACTACATGAAAAAGGTGTCTTATGTTGATCCCTCCTAACTTAAAATTTATCATTGTTTGTCCAACTACTTGTAAATTCTGTCCCGTAACAGAGTGTAAATTATTATGACTCTTAAATACTCTACAATTTCTTACTATTTTGTATAGAAAACTTTCTTTTACTACACTAACCTGAGCTCCCGAATCAATTAACGTACGAACTCTATACTTTCCTATTTCTAATATACAAGAGCTATAATCTGTTTTATCTTCTATAAATTTCTTGACTTCATCTAGTTGAAAATATTCTCTGTTCGACCTATTATACCTGTTATTAACATATTCTCTAACCCTTGGGACCTTATTATTTACCCTCCTATCATAGGTCCTGTCTAATAGGTAGGGCGCCGATTTTCCTGTGTTCTTGTACCTGTAAAATTCCTGTGTCCATCTACAACATTCCTACTCACCCTATTATTGTCATGTCTACCCTGTGTATTCGACTGGACACGCCTGTTATTACAAAACCGAGAAACATGTCCCCGTTGACCACAAATCCAACAGACAATATTTGTACTATTTGTGTTAACTACTGTTTCTCTTGTAGGGTATCTCATATTTCTTCTTTCCTCGTTATCATGTCTATTTCTACCTTGTAACGTCTGTATACCTCCTCTCCTATTCCATCCGAATCTTGTTTGTCCTATTTCCATAGGTTCCTCAACTCTGTCGTCTCGATTACTTCCCACTTCTCGTCCTGTTCTTAATCTAAACCTACGTCTCAAATTTTCTTCTTGTACCGCGATATCCACCGCTTGTGATAACCTCTCAGGGTTTTCCCTCATCAACTTAAGTTTCAAACCATCAGATTTTATGCCATCTACAAAAATCCCTACTAACATCCTTTCCACCTCCTCTCCTCGTACATTCTGTCCTAAGAATGCTTCTTCAGCCAGGTTAATCAATCTATCGCTAAACAATTGTACCGTCTCTCCGTTATTTTGTTTAGCCTGCCTCAACACCGAAAATGCATGTTGTGGATCCGTTATTTCTGCATATTTCCTTGCTAGGTCTTCTTTGAATTGTTCCCACGTCTCATCTACTCTAGCCTCTAACTTTCTTCTTATATGATCCGAGACCGGTTCCGTTGCCGTCTGATAAGCCAGTCTCATTTTTTCTTCATCTGTTGCTGAGATTAAATAGGCATATTTTTCTATGGAAGTGACCCATTTCTTAAAGTCTCTGGCCTGTTCACTAAACTTCACAATTTCTGTTGCCATCCCTTGTTGTTTAATCACCATATTAAGCCGGCCTACTGCTGTTCCCACGCCTGTCAAAACCTGTGCCAAGGTGTCCTGTTCCGCCATGCTGAAATATACTGAAACAAAGCAAGCAAAGAACCACACAATTTCAACTTCTTAATTTAAGGAATACACTCACTTGTTTTGGAAAACTATAGTTAGTTTCTGGGTTTGAGAACCACACAATTTCAACTTCTTAATTTAAGGAATACACTCACTTGTTTTGGAAAATTATAGTTAGTTTCTGGGTTTGAGAACCACACAATTTCACCTTCTTTTTGTTTCCTGACTCAAGCACGTACTTTCCTCGACTCGTTCGATCACCAGGAGCCTGTTTCAGTTGAAAAATCGGTCGCGGAGTTCCGGTAGTCTGTCTCTTCTCCCAAGTAATTTCGTCACTTCTCTAGGGATGCCGGGATAATCTTCAACCCCTGGTCGGGTCCCATCTGAGATATCTAGCCTTTGTTTTCACCCCGGGTTGGGCACATCATCGACGTCTTGAGATAGCGACAACGTAAGCGGCGATTTGAAATTAGCAAAACTCAGGCTATGGTAAGCCCTTTTTGAAACGCTAGAGTTCAGACAACGGCTATGACCAGCCCCTTGATAACGCTGAAGTTCAGACAACGGCTATGACCAGCCCCTTGATAACGCCAAAGTTCAGACAACGGCTATGACCAGCCCCTTGATAACGCCAAAGTTCAGACAACGGCTATGACCAGCCCCTTGATAACGCCAAAGTTCAGACAACGGCTATGACCAGCCCCTTGATAACGCCAAAGTTCAGACAACGGCTATGACCAGCCCCTTGATAACGCCAAAGTTCAGACAACGGCTATGACCAGCCCCTTGATAACGCCAAAGTTCAGACAACGGCTATGACCAGCCCCTTGATAACGCCAAAGTTCAGACAACGGCTATGACCAGCCCCTTGATAACGCCAAAGTTCAGACAACGGCTATGACCAGCCCCTTGATAACGCCAAAGTTCAGACAACGGCCATGACCTCTGTATTTGCAGATTACTGAACTGATTACTGAATTTTACTGGGCATCACTTCACACCACGTGCCGAGACTGTTTCTAGGAGTTATTTGACCGGAGCATGGAACAATAACAAGCGTCTCCCGACCTTGACAAAACCGATTCGAGAAAACGTCTGTTCTAAATACCTTCTTGTTTAGGCAGTCTGGTCTGGATCCTTTGAAGGTTTCCTAGTACTTCGCGTGGTGTCCGGGACGGCCAAATCCAGTATCGTGGTTAGACGGCACCATTTCGTGTCCTATACCAGTGTATATGAACACGCAAGTCAGGTTTTAGTTGACAGTATAAAGTTTATTTATACTTGATGACCAAGGGTTGATGTTAGCTTCCACTCAAGTCAAAGGCCGGATCTTAACTCCCCTTGCCAACACAATACGTCACGATTGAGCCTCTCTCACCCTTTCACTCTCGATGCTCAATCGTGCTGTATCTGTTTCCCACTAGATTCTAATAATACCCGAGTACTCTTCCCTTACTGTTACAGTGCGCGCGCGCGCAATATTAGTGTAAATGTCGACAGAAAGGTAGATAGACACAAAGGCAGGTAGATAGAAAGGCAGATAGACAGGTAGGCAGAGATAAGTTATGATAGGATTGGATTGATTGATTTATTGATTTACATTAGCATGTATGTTTCTGTGTACACCATGTGTGTTCGATTATGTGTAGACGACCGCAGATTGTAATTCAGATTCCATTAGGAAGTAAACCTGAACTTGTAGCAAAGGTTAAATTTATTTTGAACCAGACGCCCAGAACAATTTATTCGTTGCTTGTCAACATTCCCTATTTCTGTTCCAATGGTGGTCTTGATGTTTTCCGTTCCCATCTGTAACCAATCAAATCATATAATCATCACCAGAAGCATGTAATCTCGTTAATGCTGGTTTCAATCAGCGTGAGTTTCAGACCACCCTAGACCACAGCCTCGCTCACTGCAAGGTAAATTCATCTTTGCCGAGTTTATGTTGCTTTGTAAATGTCACATATAATAATGCCATTTATATGCATATATAAATGCATATATAGCTTCTTCTTCTTCTTCTTCTTCTTCTTCTTCTTCTTCTTCTTCTTCTTCTTCTTCTTCTTCTTCTTCTTCTTCTTCTTCTTCTTCTTCTTCTTCTTCTTCTTTCGGTCGCTTGAAATATGTCTATAACTTCAGTGTCGTATCTTGTATGAATTTAACTGTCTTTTTTAGTTCACACAGCGGTCCATAGAGTTTATCTTCCACTGTCGTCTCTCTAGGCCAGAAGGTTTGCCTAGATATGTTATATTTTGGGAAGTCTTGGAGTATGTGCTCTGCTGTCTGCGACGCCAATCCATATATGCACATGGCTGTTTCACCAATCTTGAATTTTGAATACATGTGGTTGCGTAATCTATTGTCTCCTGGTCTGAAGCGCAGAATAATGACTTGTTCTGGTCTGTCCATAACGGGGTAGTCATCTTGAGCAGGTTTTGGTGGCTTTATGACTGATTTGATTATTCTTTTCTTTTGGTGGTATGTAACGGACACATCAGGCTGTTCTTCTTTTGCTCCTTCCTTAGCCAATTGATCAGCTCTGTCGTTTCCGGGTACTCCACAGTGGGATGGTATCCACTGTATCGTGACCTTATGCTGACTGCCAAGTTCAGAAAGTAGTGTCCTTAGTACTGGCAATTTCCCAGACAGGAGCGCCTCGAGTACTGATTTTGCATCTGTCAATAGCACGACAGGTTGTGTACCATTGCTGGTATTTAGTATTTTCTCTGTTGCTATCTTGATTGCCTCAATTTCAGCATCATGGTTATGGCAGTACTTTCCTGTCGGTAATCTAGCTGTCCCTAGTATTATTTGAGTATTCTATGTACACTCCCGCTCCTCCATTTCGAACAGCATTTTGTGCTGACCCATCTGTGTAGACTCGGATCCAGAGGTCCTCTTTGTAATCTTCATCAAGGAAGCTGTTCTTCGCTGCACACTGTTCTGTTCTTCCTTGTCACATATTCCTCTCACTTTTGTCTATCATTTGTAATAATAGTCTATGTTCATCTTTCCATGGAGTTCGCTCTGGAATAGTTGTCAGGGGAATACCAACTGTGGGCAGATCGGTGGTTTCTCTACAGAGTCGTTTGGCCTGGTGGATAAAACTACTTCTTTTCAAACGCCCCATAGCTAGGTTTTACAATCTATTCATCATAGGGTGGCCTGGCAAGCTGAGGAAATTTTCTGCTTGTATTAGCGTTTTCGTATCTCTGCGCTCTCTCAGTGCTTGTGTCCTCCCCATCGTCTCCATTTCCACTATAGGGGTTGATCTCATCCCTCCTGTGGTGACTCTAAGTTCTTGATTTTGCACCTTGTCCAGCTCTTGTAGCGTGTGTTTTTTTTTTTTTTTTTTTATGCCGAACACCATGCAGTTGACACGTATTCCAGGTGTGGTCGTATGCTCTTTTGATAAACTTTGCTAAGTATTTTTCCACTGCCCCCCTCCCTCCCCCCCCCCCAATGTGGTTCAACTTAGCTTTCTCAGGATGGCTATTTTCCTTCTGGCTTTTGCTACTGCTTTGTTGATGTGCTTTTTCCATGTCAGCCTGCCGTCAAATGTTACTCCAAGGTATGTTGGTTCTTTATCTTCTCTTAGGGGTGTTCTATTTATTTGGATGATCCCTGCCTTTCACCATCAATTTGCCCATGTAAAAAATGTATCTACAGCTCTTTGTAGCAATATGGTGGCCACTGATGCATGTTCATTTGTGCTCCATATAACCAGGTAAACGGCGTACATTGCCGCGTTAATTCCATGCGGTAGATTTGCAACAAGATCATTGATGAAGATTAGATAAAGTGAGGGGGACAAGACTCCGCCCTGGGGAACACCGTGACGCAGTAGTATTTCTTGCTCTTGAATCTGTCTATCTGTTCTCGGGCTCTTCTGCTGTGCAAGTATGCTTTCACCCATTTGTACATTCTTCCATTGACTTTGTAGTTTCTCAGTTTCTTCATCAGACCTTCTTTCCAGACTTTGTCAAAGGCTTTCTTTAAATCTATCCATGCCGCAAGCACCAGCTTCTTCTCTTGGAATGCATCCTCAATTTCTTGAGAGAGGTAGGTTGTCTGATCTTCCGTAGAAAAGCACTGCCTAAAGCCAGCCTGCTGTGGCACAAGGATGTTTTTACTTTCAATGTACCACTTCAGTCTGTGATTGATGATGCGTTCCAGTGTTTTGCAAAGACAGCTGGTGAGACTAATTGGTCTGTAGCTAGAGGCAATGGAACTATCTTTCCCTGATTGTAGGAGGGGTATCATGATTGCTTCTCTCCAGGCTTGTGGAACACTGCCTAAGGTCCAACTGTTATTGAAGATCTGCAACAACTTTGCTTTGGCCTCTGTTCCTAGGTTCCTGATCATTTCATTGGAGATACCATCAGCTCCTGGTGACTTTCTCATTTTTAGTTTTGATATTGCTAGCTCCAGTTCGCTGATTGTGATGGGTGCCTCCAGAACCTCATGTACTATTTCCTTCTGTCCTGTATGTTGCCATTTCTCTCGAATCTCTTGTTGTTTCTCTGGACTAATTTTGATATTGTTATCTTGTGCGAATGAGTCGGCAAAATGGTCAGCTGCTTGCTTTCTTCTTAAGATGTTTCCATCATTATGTAGTGCAATTTTTGAGTTTCTCCTTGTGCCCTCATCGTTAAGTTGTTTTATTAGCATCCACAAATTCCTTGTGTCTCTTTCTACGTTCAGAAACTCCGTTTGCTCCTGCCAGCTTTTCCGTCTAGCCTGCAGCTTGGCCCTTTGAAATTTGGCTTTTGCGTGCTGGAATTTATTGTGGTGCTCTTGGCTGGGTGTGGCCTCTGCTTGCTTTCTACACACTTCCACATCATTATGCAACTGTTCTAGTTCACTACTCCAGTAGGGTTTATATTGTTTACGGGCTCCTTTTGGTACTGTTTCTCGCGCTGTCTGTAGTATGCATTTCCCAAACTCTTCAACTACTTTATTTATGTCTTTCTCAGTGTTCAGTTTTCTAACCAGTATGCTGGTGCGATTCTTGTGCATTGCCCAGTCTGCTTTCATGTAGTTCCACCTCGAGAGGGTGCTGCTTTCACTTACAAGCTCATTTTCTACGGTTAGAAAGACTGGCTGATGGTCACTGCCACCAAGTTGTTTCCCAACAATTCGTGTAATGTTCCACTCCGAGTCTGGTGAATGAAAAGCCAGGTCAGGTGTACTTGTAGTGTGCCATGATCTCGAGTAGAAAGTATGTGGGTCGGACGGCTTGTTAATCAAGATGAATCTATTCTCATCCTGCCAGTCTTCCAGTCTCTCTCCTCTCTGGTCCATGTGATCATAGCCCCAGCTCTGCGAGTGGTTGTTGAAATCGCCACACACAATCATTTTTTCTGGTAATGGTAGTGTGGTCAGTGCCTGTGGGCGATCACTTGGACAGTAGTAATTGATCAGATGTAGGTCTGTATTGCCTGTCTTAAGTTTAAGTGTCTGATACTCAGCCCCCTCCATGTAGACTTCGATTTGGGAAGCAGTGATGTTATTTTTCACAAGAGTCAGTATCCCACTTTTTCGCCTGTCCTTTCGGTCAGATCGGTAAAACAAGTAGCCGATTTTGAAGGCTATATTTTCGTTCAGGTGAGTTTTTTGCAAGCAACTTACGCTTACTTTTTCTTGGGCATATATAGCTATCTAGTCAGGAGACAAAAACATGTAGGTAATAGGTAGGTCGATGGGTTGGTTCAGTAGGTAGTAGGCGGGTGAGTGGGTGAGTAGATAGGTAAGTGGGTGTGTAAGGAGGTAGACGTGTAGGCAGAATGGATCGATGTGTAACTGATCTGAACTAATTTCTTTCTCAAAAGTTCCATTTATTTTATTAATATTGTGGATCAGGGGTGGTACAGTGGTTAGTGCGATTACTCGCGAAGACAATGGCCCTGATTCACTCCCTAGTCATGATATTTGTTTCTTCTGTGAAGCTCACGGGTCATCTCAGACTCATAAACAATGTTGCCGCACAATTGTTGGAGTTTTGGGGGAATGGTCGGGGAATAGAATTCAGGCTTAGAATGCAACTGAACATACCACTTCATCATGGCAGTGCCTAGAACATATGAAGGTCTAAGAGTTCACACTCCCTAAGGCAGTATAAGTCATGCACTAATTTTACCCATGAATCGTTGATAATTCATCTTTATGGTGGTTTAATTTCGGGATGTTACAACTATTTTGTGGTATCTAATTTATTTTATTATGTAATGTCTGTGTTATAAGATCGCGATAGTTTCTCTACTCTTATTGTAATTACTTGGAGTCCTGATATAGTTTGCATTTTATAATCAATATCGTAAGCACATTGTATTGATATCCATATATGCTTCAGGTCTCCAGCATGGTGGTTAGGCATTGAACCGCTACGACCTCTGGAGTATTTATCCCTGTGGCTGCGGTTTGCATTTCGCATTTTCCTCATGTTGGAGTGGTAGTATATGGTTCCGTCGTCCTGCTACTGAGTGAGTGCGTGGAGCGACTCTGTGAGCGGTGATATTCACGTGGAATGCTTTTACATGTCCCCTTTTGTTTGTACAGTGAACTGCATGTTCGGAACAATGGCTACCGGCTGTTGCTGAATTGACTGATTTTCCTTTTCGGTTCACGAGTGCATTTCTCAGGAGACTCCTGGGAGTCAGCGCTGTAGCTACGGAGTTCGTGCTTTATGCGACGCTTTAGGCGGGTCGCCCTGCGGATTGAGACAGAGCCATGTGAGAAAACCCGGGTCAATATTGTCTTTCTGGTGACTGCCGATTCCATTGACGATGAACTGTGGTTTCCGTGGAGGACTTTTGTGATGGCATTCTGGCGTCGGCATTATGCACAGTGTACCTGTGCGGGCTGTTGGATTGCTGTCTGTTCCACTTTTCACATTGGACAGTGGGGAGCATTGTGTGTGATATTCACTGGCACAGGAACGGAGCATAATGGGGACGACCCGTTACCGTGAAGTTGGAACCTCGACTAACTAACTAATCCATATATCTTCTTCTTCTTCAGCGTTCCGAGCCATTGAGGTTCTTTGCTGCAGATACAATCCGTCTCCATTCGTCTCTCTGGTGGACCTTCTCTTGCCAGTCGTTGATTCCAAGTGCTTGTAGGTCTGTGTATGTATTATCTCTCCACCGCCTTCTTGGTCTACCTCTGGGTCTACGGTCATTTATTTCCTGAGTGTAAGCGAGTTTTGTTTCCCTATTATCTTCAATTCTTTCTATATGCCCCAGCCATTGTAGTCTATTAGCCTTCATGATACCAGTGATTAGCGGGGACTTAAACAGATAATAAATGTCTTTGTTACTTCTTCTTTTCCACTCTCCACTTTGTGTATCCCTAATGGGTCCAAAGATGCGTCTTAAAATTTTGTTCTCAAAAATCCATATATGCTAAAATAAATTTTAATAACACATTTTCGTTAATTAAAATGACCAATGAAGAGGACATTTGTGAAGAGATGCATTAAGGAACATGTTCTGAGTGAGTTTTATCTCAGGGTCTCTTCTATCTATATAGTGAAGTAATAATGAGAAAGATTACAAATAGGCCAGGAATACAAATTGGAGGCTATAGTATACACAATCGGTGATATGCGGTTGATGACACAGTACTGGTAGCTGAAAGCACAGACAGTCTGCAACAGATGAATATTGTAGTAATAGAGAGGTGAAAAGAAGGATTTTCATGAATATCAAGAAAACAGAAACAATTATTCTATCAAAGAAAACTATCACATTAACATGCGATACAACAATATAAAGGGAAATGCTTAACTAAGCTAATCGATTCAAATAGCCATCAGCAATTCTAACAACAGACACAAGATTTGTGACAGATTTAAAATACAGTAGGCGAAGCAAAAGCTGCATTTCAGAAAACGAAAAGTATCTTACGCAGTAAGTCAATATCATTAAATGTCAGAATAAAGATTTCATAAATTTTATTTAGAATGTGTCCTGCTGAAGTGAAGTAGGGATCATGGACGAAGAAATTAACTGATTCAGTGTCAACGGATAATATATTGCCAAATGAGACTTCCCATTTGGAAAATGGGCGATATATCACAATACCAGGACCGTTATGTTATTTGCTTTGTATCGTTGTATGTCCTTTAATTCCAATGCTTAGTGTACGGAAATTTACATTATAATACTTGTTCATTTGTTGTATACAATGCTTGGTCAGAACCTACTTTTTGACACTGAATCAGTTAAGTAGGACTTGGTGTAATGAAGATGTGGTTTTTGATGCGTACGTTGTGAATACTTTGAACTGCCAGTTAAGTTAGTCGCATATCCTTTACAGGACGTGGCTGTCAGCCCCAGCATTTTTAGCTGTTTGTTATTTTCTTAGCAAGTTTACGTTCAGTAGTTTGCCATTGCTTTCTGAACGACAGCCACTCATACCCTTTTATGAAAACCAACACAAGGCGGTCTGTTGCCAAATCGCCCGCAGGTGTATTTAGAACGCGGTATGCGGGATTGCAAATGGCGTCCGTTACTCCTTTGTCACAGAGTAACTAATAAAGAATGCGTTGAAACTGCTAATGAATTAAAAATATTATATACCAGTATAAGAAGGTGACAAACAATACTATTGATAGTATCACGAGAAGAGAAGCCCTGGACAACATGGTGACGACTGGTCAATTTAACGGTAGAAGAGGCATCCGGAGACAGAGAGACACGATGCTAGACGCGCTGAGAGGAATATCATAACTATGGAGGCATATCATCACTATGGAGGAATATCATCACTATGGAGGAATATTATCACTATGGAGGAATATCATCACTATGGAGAAATATCATCACTATGGAGGAATATCATCACTATGGAGGAATATTATCACTATGGAGGAATATCATCACTATGGAGGAATATCATCAGTATGGAGGAATATCATCACTATGGAGGAATATCATCATTATGGAGTAATATCATCACTATGGAGGAATATCATCACTATGGGGGAATATCATCACTAGAAATATACCAGGATATTATGGTCTCCCGAGATCTCGGGAGATGCAGCTAGCAAGACAGATGATGATGACGATAATGATGATGATAATGATGATGATGATGATGATGATGGTGATGATGATGATGTTGATGATTATGATGATTTACAGACGCAGCATACACACATACAAAAATACCTATATTTACACGGCTGCACAAAATATTGAACGTAAAATATCCTGGAAGATCAACCTGGGATTAATTGCAACTTCCTACAAAGGACATGCTACATATTCTATTTTTTTTAATACACACATTCAGCCGGACGATGCATCTCCCCAAACACATCTGTCTGTCAGACTGTTTGCCGCAATCGCTTAATCTTAATGACGCCCCTGGTGATATCAAAGACATTTATTTTGTAGCTAGATGTGCGATAGGAGGCAGAGGTCGTAGACATGATGTCCGTTTACGTCTAGGGTTGCATTTAAAAAAGTAACAAACTATAAATAAATAAATAATTGTTACATCTGTGCCCATAAGATAAATTAAGAGTAATAATACTGTAACCTATCATGCATATCGTAAGTCGCCAGGGTGGACGTGAGACAGGTAACCTCAACTAGTAGAAAACTTTAGCTGCACAACTCAACCACTATCTTGTTATCCAGACATCTCGGTCAGACTAAAAGTGGAGACTCACTGAATCAATACTGTAGAATGTGTCCATTCAGTTGGAATCACTGCTATTATATATGTCACTGTTTAACAGTGTCTATACTTCTTTCCATATTATTCTTATACACTTACCATATATTCATATCTGACTTTATCGTTTACGGTTAGATTGTGTCCATATTTTACTTCAGATCTTGTGATTTATCATCAATATACTTGAATCACTGCATACCCTATTGCGCACGAAAATTGCGCACCCGTCCTCCACAATACATTTCATATTTTTAGTACGGTTATTTACACATAGTGTGTTGTTATTTATAACATGTTTTCATTAACACCACTAAATTACAAGCAAGGACATTGTGGGTTATCCATAGTAAACAGCTTAAAGTGTTCGGGGAAGTTCAGTCGCATTATGAGATGACATTAACACTAGTTTTCGACTGACTAAATTGATGATTATTATTACAAAGATGTTGATGACGAAACTGATAATGAGGATGATAATACTAATGATGATGATGATGATGATGATGTTGATGATGATGATGATGCAACAAAATTACCAAGTGTTATATATATATATATATATATATATATATATATATATATATATATATATATATATATATATATATATATATATATACACTTATCCACGTCTTGATATAAATAAAGGAATCAAACCTAGATCCTTCATGATGAAAGGCAGATTTATATCTTCTCAACAGCGAAATCGGGACAACTATGTAAGAGATAGGTTGCACTGGTACAAGAGATCAAAGTTAGTCAAGGATCCTGTCCACGCCTTGAGGCGTACTGGCAATATGTTAAGTTAGTTAGTTGCATTTCCTTTACAGTACGTCACAAGTTGACAGGACGTCAACCTCAGCATTTTCTGTTTGTGATCTTTTGGCAAGTTTACATTTAATAGTTTGCCATTGCCTTCTGAACGACCAATACCATTTCGCAAAAAACCAACGCAAGGCGGTCTACTGCCATATCACCCGCAGCTGTGTTTCGAACGCAGTATTCGGGATTACAAACTGCATCCGTAACACCTTCAACACGGAGCAGGTGGCAATATGATACATGCATTAGACCTATCGGCAACCGATTTACGGTGCAGTCGACATTTCGGTGGCGGTCTTTATATTTCCTGGCATTAAGTTTAGGATGGGTCGACATGGGCGTCCAATGTTAAAAACTCCCCAAGAGGACACATTCTAAAAGGAAAACTGCAATCAGCCCCTAGACTTAACTCTAATTATGGACAGAAAATGAACTACTTGAAAGGGCCGCATCGACATAGGGATAAATAACCTGAATCGACAAGATTGCACTCAGGACAAACCCATATGTGCTCTGTCTGTCTAAGGAAACATTCAAGTGTAGGAGAGATCCACACACTCGTGTAAAACAATAACCAACAGACTGATCGTCTGTTAACAGACCCCTCACTCAAGAGATCTAATGCCACTCAATAATCAAGTCTGTACTATGTCCAACGTAATCTCCTAATTGATCTTGTCAGACGTCAGAAGCAAAGAATGATTGACAGCCTGCCTTAGCAGCAGATCAGCTCACATTTCCAAAATCAGCCGCCATTTTTATGAGCTTCGGAACTGGAGAGTTCTCGGCTGGACAGGAAGGAGAAACTAGGTCGCGGATTGGTTTCCGCGTATTGAGTCGTAAAGAGCTGTACCTGTCATTTGTTTATTTAACTGAAGGAGAACATTTCAGGTGATTTGATGCAGTCCCGTACAAGACTGCCTCAGTATATCAATGAAAAGTAAAGGACTATTTGCCACGCCCTTATACAAATTAGATATATGATGTTTGCCCTATAACTTAATAGACCAATCGGTATCAATGGGCATTGGGGGAGATTAGTGTCTCTTACTACATGGAAGACTTATATTTCTACCACTGCCATGCCTATTGTAAGATTATCTTCGCTGTTGTCTTGAAGACTTGTGGATTTACATCTGTTTATTTCGTCCGTAATCCTTACAGGGGCAGCTGGTTACTCACTTATCGTGGGACCAGGCTTCAAATCAATCCCTAGTTAGACTTGGGATTTGTATATATATTATTCGGTGCTTTCTTGGGAAAGCGGGCGTTATTGCTCCAACCCATCGCACCAGCATAGACCAGCAAACGTAGTAAGTTACGTGTTCACTGTTAAAACAAGTAAAGAACGCTTTTACACATCTTGTGGCTGTTGGGCTTACGGTGCTAGACTCATGTTTGTATAGACCAGACAGCAACCAGTGGATGATATGGTCAGTACCACGCCGACAGCAACCAGTGGATGATATGGTCAGTACCACGCTGACAGCAACCAGTGTATGATATGGTCAGTACCACGCCGACCAAGATTTTTCCTCGTACCCATTTTAAGCTGTGTCGACCTGGGAGCCTAGGTCAATTCTAAAACTTCGAATCCATCCCGATGCGGATCAACTCGTGACCACCAGGCCGGCGGCAGGTGAGCGTCTAGCCGCTAGCTTACTTTGGCTCCCAGTAAGATATATGGCTATACCTGTATTCCATCACATCTTCAGTAGCTTTAATCGCCAGCAAGACCATCAGGTCTACATGGGCACCATCACAAAAAATGCAAATGGGTCTGCCCCGAAAGAGCTATACTAATATTTACAAACAATGCAAATCAGTCTGCCCCGAAAGAGTTATGCTAGTATTCACAAATAAGCAAATTGTTTCCTTACTGGAATCAGTGTTCATTGTGTTCTCATTGTTGCTAGTTTACATTAATTTATTTATGACACATGTGTGCTATTCTTTGTTCCTTTTTACTTCAGTTCACTTGTTTCATGTACTTCTTTGGGAAATAAATTATACAGAAAATATAGTGTTGAGACAGATAGTTGTAAAGTGGGGTATTTGATATGTTAAATGCACCCGCCCTGCTGTTAGAGTCTAGCCGAAAGGTATGCAGGCTAGTATTATTGATCTTACTTTTGGTATTTTACTTTAATACCCGGATCAAAAATCAGACGCAACTGTTGTCAGAAACACATGGTTCTGTGAGGTAAAACCACGTAATGATTGAATGCGGTCTTATGATGTAAGTAAATAAAATAAAATATGTTCATATTTTGTAATTTACAATTACCTTAACAGCTGCGTCAATTATACCGGGGTTAATTTTGTACAGCTAATTGGTGTCCCGGATTGTAATGTTCAGAATCAGATAGCGGTGGGAACGATTAGTATTATGACTCTTCGCTGACTGTTGAACGAGGGGACTGAGCACGTATGGGAATGTCCTGAGTGCAGTGATGTCGATTCTTAACTCAACTCAACTCAACTCAACTCAATGTTCACAATTTAGATTCATGCTCGGAAACGTATTCTTGGAAAGATAGTGCGATGGTTTACTCTTAACTATCACATTCAAACGAGTGTGTTTGTGTGCGTGTGTGTGTGTGTGTGTGTGTGTGTGTGAGTGTGTATGTGTGTGTGTCAGTGTGTCTATGTATGTGTCTATATGAGTGAGTGTGTGTGTTTATGTGTGTGTGTGTGTGTGTGTCAGTGTCTGTGTGTATCAGTGCGTGTGTATGTATAGTGATTGCGGAAAGCAGTTAGGATTCTCCCAAATTGCGACATCCTTATTTAAATTTAACCAATAAATATGTAAAGCATGGTCTTCTCTCTTATGTGCAATTCTAGATAGTCGTGAAAAACGCAACTGTAGTAAAAGTCCTCTGATTTATGTGAATGTTAGTGATTACTAATCACGGAAACCAACTATGTATTAATGATTTGGTAGTTATAAACAGTTGGTATGTGTATTACACCTGTATAATGATACTTCCCTTTGTAATTGCTCGGTCCGTGTTAGTTTCTAAGCATTCGGTGTTTGCACTGTGTGATAAATTATATTTACAGCCTTAAACTATATAATGACATAATCGTAAGACTGTCTTTACAACTGTATACTAAAAACTGTTTTCTGTGAATTGACGAATCATGTGAAAAATGCAAAGAATGCCAAAGAAATACCAAGGAAAGAAATTAATACCGTAAACTGATTCGAGAAATTTGATGTCGACAGTCAAGATTTTTTTGGGGGCCTTATGGGGTGAAATCTTCTGGAAAACGTAAAGACAACTGGCAAGATTGATGGGAAAATAACAAGGGGAAGGTAGAGATATAAGTTGCTGGATGCCCTGGACAAACGACATTACAGAGACAAGAAGACAGACTTGATCCAAGACTTGTGATCGTGTGAGATGGCAAATTTGTGACCGTTCACGCTTATAGGCATGGCACTTGATGTTGATGATAATTTAAAACAAAAAAAACACTTGTAAAATCACATTATTATTATGCTAGTGAAGATAGCGGTAGTGGATCTACAGCAGTTTTTATCTTGAGTTGTACTAGTTGTCAGTTTGACTCTCAGCCGTAAGCAGATAGAAAGGATGGAAAGGATACAGAATGAAGTTATGCGCATTATTCTTGGATGTACAGTACAGCACGCAGGGCGATGCGCTACCTTCCCAACCATTGAAGACAGAATACAAGTTTGCAGAGCACGCGCCTACCTCAGAGTTAACGCAAACACACAACATCCACTGCATAGTGAAATTATGAAGGTGAAGGGTAGCAGGTTAAAAAGAGGACGGTCGTGGATGGGTCAAGCCGCAGACATTCTTTAACAGGTGTGTTCACTTGAGGACTTAGAACCAGGCGAGGAGTGGGTACAAGTGCCAACAGATTTCTGCACATCATTGTCAGTTTGCATCCAACTAGAAAGAAAATGCAGACAAGAAAATCCGGCTGCTGTGGAGGCTGAAGTACATGCGTTTATTTTCGAGAATTCGCTAGACGGTGATGCTGTCACCTACACAGATGGGTCGGTCGTCCGACATGTGAGAAGTTCATGGACCTTTACGGCTCGGGCCGGAGGGAGAATTGTGAAGGAGGACTCTAGTGCTTTCAATGAGACCACAAGTAGCCAGACTATGGAAGTCATGGCAGTAAGTAAAGCAATAACATGGCTCGAGAAAAAGACATTCACTAGGGCATGTTTCCTTAGCGACTCAAAGAGCATGATCAAGAGGATAGAGGAGGGGTCGATCCGAAGAGAATGGTTGCTGCCTCTGGAGTGGTCTAGGCTGGCAAAGATTCGTTTCATCTTCGTGCCAGGGCATGCGGGAGTACAAGGAAATGAGAGGGCTGACAAGCTCGCAGGTGAGGCTACGGTGGAGGGCGGACGCGCCATGGACCAGGCAGACATTCTGAATGCTCTACGAGAAGTAAGACTTTTGCGTGAACCAAGTGATGACTGTGAATCTACAACCATGGCCAGACTGCGAGAACAACAAATTAAACGAGGGGTGGCCAAACAAGAACATTACGCGGGAAGCCAAAGAAGATTGATAAACCAACACAGAACTGGCGTCGTTAGCCGCTACACGCTGCGGAATTTGCTGAGGAGGGGATCCGAGCACTTATGGACTGAATGGTTCGATGTGCAATGAGGATGATCTGTCGACTAACTACCTAACTAACTAACTAACTAACTAACTAACTAACTAACTAGATTGTATCCTGATCGCATCTTGATGTTCTCTGTCCATTTATATCTTTGATGTGCTACTTTTTATTTCCCTCCGTGTTTCGTTCAATTATCCTTTGGCTGAGATTATATTGCTTGATATGATCAAAGCGCCTTATCTTTCCAGTTTTTATTTCCTTCAGCGGTGCTCTTGTCTGTACTGATTTGTTTTAAAACGTTTGCTTTGTGTTTGTCATCCAAGAAGCTTGCCTTAGATCTAGATAACATTCAATGAGAGAAATTAACCATGAGATTTTGAGAGAAACAAAGGTAGCAGTAGGGCAAGACGAAGAAACATGGGAAAACTACATTAAAAATGTAATCTGTCTGTCTCAGGTAGTCATTAATTTATCTTTGTCTTAAGCAGTGTTACTTCACTGTAATAGACATGTGCATCTAAAGAAGTAAGCTTAATAACACAGTAGGATATGGGAAGTTACAATAAAAGCTCAGATCATGATCATCATGTGCCATGGAAAGTACAGAGTGTTTGTAAAGTCTCACTACACTTTGTATTTAGAAAAGCTGTTTGTTGGAGAGTTTGTTTTCGTTCTTGCAAACGGAAAACATACTCTCCACCAAACAGCCTGTTCTACATACAATGTGTAGTGAGACTTTTCAAACACCCTGCATATATTTTTAGGTGTTCATGTCTATCTGCAGATCTCGGACCTTAGTAGTCTGGATCAACTCTTTTAATGATGTTCCTCTATACGACCGTCTGACCATCCAGCATCATTTCTCTCGGCCTGTCTCTTCCTCTTCTCCCACCGATCTTTCCTGTCGTTAATTTGTTTTCCAGTGCCTCTCTTCTCACTGTGCGACTAAAGAACATTGTTTGTCTCTTTCTTATAAATTTATATAATGTTCCACTTCCATTAGCATTTTCTGACAGTCGGTGTTAATTTGTGGCAAGCTAAGGTATTCGAAACATTTTTCTAAGGAACCACATCTTCGTTACATCGAAGCTCCGAATTGGTTTATTCACATTCCATGATTCAACAAATGCAGCAAAACATTCTGTATAACATTTCAGTAATCTATTCCGGTCCTTCAACAAACGAGACTTATTCCCTGAAATATCTTTCATTTTCTGAAAACATTTGGGACATGGTGGACTACTGCAACAGCTAACCCGAACAGAAGGGACTCGGAAAGACTATGTCATGCAGGGCGCCACCAATATGCCTTGCTACAGAAAGAGATGTTATTGAATACTGAGGTCTTTCAGAGAATGATAAGGGCGTAGCTGGGAGGTTGAGGTGTCTGCCTTAGCCTCGATATGTATTGTGCTCGATCTCAGCACAGGGTTGGAAATGTCTCCGAGAACCATTGGTGTCTGATGATGTCAGACTGCCAAATGGTGATTTAACATAATTCTCTCCAGCTCGTCGTCAATGAAAACAAAATGAGCAGAATACAGAAGCAACGTCCATTAAACTATCAATGACTAGAAGCTGACTGACATGTCTGGTACTTCAATGTTTATTTCCGTCGAACAGCTTGTGACAATATTAATAATAATAAGAGTTACCGTTCCCGTACTGTCGGGAGGGCCGGTATCATAGAAATAAGCATAATCACACTGCTGATCATATCTATTCTAATTATTCTAATCCAAAGACAATGCCTAGCCGCATAGTGTTCGTTACAATACCTCATGTCGGTTGACCGCTCTCTAACCTTGGCCATCTTGTCGAGTACTGGTTCAAACATTCATGGCTATTTGTCTGTCCTGACTTAAAGGAGTATGCCTTCATTGTATATCTCTTCTACCTAGTGGTTCTCTGCTACCCATTCCATCTGCTGAAGGATTGTTGACAATATTTTCTCCTTTGATACTTTCATGCCGCCGTTCGTGTTGCCAGCCCAAGCTTCCCTCCGTTGTTGCTAATGTATCCCGCTGTGACGCTTTCCACATTGTCACGTCACGTCACGATTTTTCCTCTCTATTGCTTTGAGATTACTCTACGGATTCTTTCTCCATAATAATTCTGTCACTCATTCTGAAGTGCTATATGGCACAGACCAGTCTCTAATCTCTGCAGTTGTGAGACTGGATTCAGAGCCTTCTCTTATAAGAGTGGAGTACAAGGGTGTACAAGCTGTGCAGGTTAACAATCTCACGGTAATTTGACATCGCAAAATGTAGGTCGTAAGGCGTGCCTTGGCAAAATTGTTGGGACAAGTCCACGTGTAGATATAGCCCGTTACCTTGGATAGAATCTGTCTAGCGTTAGCACACCTGATACAACTAGACGCCGAAATTGAACATACTGACCTTTAAGGTGCATAACTGGGTGTGACGTACTCCTCTCAAATAACGAGCAAAGTAGGAGAAGTCTTCACACTTTTGTGCGTTGCCGGTATTCTACTACATTGGGATGCATTTAGTAGTTTCCCTCCGTTGGACTTACCATGGTGGAATTTCTCATCGTGTCCAGTACTTTACAAGGGCTCTGATGTCATCAAGTCGAGAATTAATATGTGTGGATATCTTAGCCGGAAACAAGCATCCTGAATTATCTGATTTTGGGGGTGGGGGGGGGGGGCACAAGTCCGTAACAAGAACCTGTTGATGGCATGTGAAGTGTTAGTACTATCCATTTTGGTGGGCTGAGTGCATTGAGGGATATGTGGTTAAACAAACCCCATAAAGCGGCTTTCGAGTCAACCCAACCTTATAATACGACTCCATAACCAACCTAGGTCTTAATACGGCTTTGGGACCAACCCACGACTCCGGAGTCAACCCACCTTCACAACACGGCTCCTTAGTCAAACAGCTTTATATCAGGGCTCCAGATACAACCCAACCACATAACACGGCTCCGAAGTAATCCCCACATCAAAACACGTCTCCGGAGTCACACAGCCTCATAAGCACGGCTCCAGTGTCAACCTAACCTGGTAATACGGCTATGAAATCAACAAACAAAACAAACCAAACTGATGAAGTCAAACTGCACACGCCTTGATTTGATTTGATTTGATTTGATTTAATTGTATTTTATTTTAAAAGGGTAACAAATTGTGCACGCAGACCCGTCTTACATGCGGCCCTTCCAATCACTCATCTTTCATTCATCAGTAGTGGATGATACATAGGGAAAAAAACCATTGTCAAATGAATATTGCAAACATGAACAATGCATATTAAAATGTTATCAAACACACCCCCACCCACCACACCCCACACCCACCACCACAACAAACCACCCACCCACAGACACACAAACATTCCTCCTAACACCCACCCATTCCTACATACACATTCCCCGACCCACACACATATGCCCCACATACACACATCCCCCACCCCACAAATACATACCTAAACCCACACACACACTCACCCAAACATCCTCCACCCACACCTCTCACACTCACCCACACACACATCCCTCACCCATACACACATCCCTCACCCATACACACATCCCTCATTCTCACACATACATCCCCCAACCAAATACATCACCCCACCCTCACACACATACCCGCAAACACACATCCCCACCCACCCACCACCCCCATCCACACACATCTCCACACCCACCCACACATCCCCCATCCATCCTTAAACATCTTCCACCCACACACACCCACAACCCACACATACATCCCTCACGAACCCCCACTCCCACAAACCCCACCAACACCCCCACTCATACACCCACACAAATCCTCCAAACAACACACACACCCCACACTCTTACACACACTCCCACACACGCAGACTCACATATCCCCACCCACACACACACACACAACCCCCACTCATCCATCCATCCACACATCCATCCACCTACACATCCCAACCCACCAACACCCACATACCAAAACATCCCTCACCCACAAACACATCCTCCACCCACCCACACACAGCCCTTCCACACGAACCCCCAGGCACACATACATGTCCCACCAACACCTACCCACCCAGCCAGACCAAAACACATCCCTCTAACAACCCACATGTCCCCACCTACACAGAATCCCGCAGCCCACACCCACACACCCCCAACCGTCCAGCCAAACACAATCCCCCAATGACGCACACATCCCCCAATGACACACACACTCCCTACAAACCCACACATCCCGCAGCCACCCACACCTCCCCACGCACCCAGACAAATCCCTACCTAATACACCTATCCCTCACCCACATACACATCCACCAAAACCACACATCTCCCACTCACACATGCATCTCCAAACCCACCCACACATCCCCCATCCATACACATACCCCAGTGACCCAAATATACATCACCCGACCACCTACCCCCACATCCCCCACCACCCCCACATCCCCCACCACCCCCACATCCCCACGCACACACACACACATATCGCATACACACACACACACACACACACACCTCATAAACACATCCCCAACCACTTTCCAACCCACACACGCACATCCACCACAACCCTAAAAACGCACACACACTCACACAGAAGCCACCCACCCACCCACACATCCCCACCCACAAACTCTCACACCCACCCACCCAAACACACATCCCTCACCCACACATCTCCCACCCTCACACACACACATCCTCCACCCATCCAAACATCCTCCACCGCAAACATCCTTCACCCACACACACACATCTCTCCACCAACCCATGCATCTCCCATCTACTCACACACCCCCCACAAACATCCCCCGACCACCCACCCCACCCAACCATCCCCACCCATATCCCTCACCTATACATACATCACCCACCCATATACACATACCCCTACACCCATCTCCTAACCCAAACACACACACACACATACACACACACACATCCACCACACTTCCAACTACACACAACTCCACCCAAACATCACCCACCCTCCCACACATCCCCACCCACCAACACCCACCAGCCACACCCAACCACGCAAACACAATATCTCCCCCACACAAACATCCCCCACCCACACACCCAGACACACACACGCATACCTCCCCAACAGACACATATTCCCACCCACCCACATATACCCACCCACCCACATATCCCCCTCCCACACATGCATCCCCCACACACACATCCCCCACACACAATCATCTCCCCATCCACACACCCCCACCCATACTTTCACCCCCACACACATCCTCCACCCTCACGCCTATCCCCCAACACACACACACACATTCCACCAGGCACACACATCCCCCCCCCCACACACACACACACACACACACACACACATTCTCACATCTAAAACACATACATGATGTCTCACATAATCAATGAAACTAATATGAACACATTCCCACACTTTGCACACACATGCATTGACGACTATCATGAGCATTCTCCCAAAAATGTAAACAATGGAGAAAAATTATACGTTTACATTGTCTTCTTCTTCTTCAGCGTTCCGAGCCATTGAGGTTCTTTGCTGCAAATACAATCCGTCTCCATTCGTCTCTCTGGTGGACCTTCTCTTGCCAGTCGTTGATTCCAAGTGCTTGTAGGTCTGTACATGTATTATCTCTCCACCGCCTTCTTGGTCTACCTCGGGGTCTACGGTCATTTATTTCCTGAGTGTAAGCGAGTTTTGTTTCCCTATTATCTTCCATTCTTTCTATATGCCCCAGCCATTGTAGTCTATTAGCCTTCATGATACCAGTGATTAGCGGGGACTTAAACAGATCATAAATGTCTTTGTTACTTCTTCTTTTCCACTCTCCACTTTGTGTATCCCTAATGGGTCCAAAGGTGCGTCTTAAAATTTTGTTCTCAAAGGTTTGTAACAAGGCTTCGTCTCCTTTCGTTGTACTCCAGGTTTCAGAGCCATACAGCACAACTGGTCTGATCAGTGTTTTGTATATTGTGATTTTGGTGTTACGAGATAGCGCCTTTGATTTTTGTAGATGTTGTAGTGCATAGTATATCTTATTTCCAGAGTTGATTCTAGTTTGTATTTCTTCCCTTATGATGTTGGAGCAGTTGAAGATTGTACCCAGGTATTTGTATGTTTCCGTTCTTTTAATGGTCATATTATCTATTTGTATGTGGCCAGAGTTTCTAGCCATTCCGTCTCTTGAAATTACCATATATTCTGTCTTATCTTGGTTGATAACCAGCCCCATCTGTTGGGCTTTTCCCTTTAAGTGAGTCAATATTTCCAATGTCTTTTGTTCACTTTGCCCTATAATATCTATATCATCTGCATAACCAAGCAGCTTGGATGTTCCTCCAATATCACATTCCTCCTTTACCTTCCTTACAACTTTCTCTAGAGCCAGATTGAAGAGTAGCGGCGATAGTGCATCACCCTGTTTCAAGCCAGATGTTATTTGGAAGGGGTCTGATTTCCTGCCTTTATATGTTACTATATTATAAGTATCTTCCATGCATAGTCTGGTCATGTTGATTAACTTCCTTGGTATTCCAAATTCCTGCATAGCATTCCATAGACTATTCCTATGGACACTATCATAAGCCTTTTTAAAATCCACAAAAATGTTATGGAGATCTCTTTTATATTCCCAATGTTTCTCGGCTATTTGTCGTAAGATAAATATCTGATCTATTGTTGATCTGTTTTGTCTAAAACCCGCCTGGTAGTCACCTAATATGTCTTCTGAATATGGTTTTAGTCTATTTAGTAATACTGCGGATAGTATCTTATAGCTTGTGGAACAGTAGTGATATTCCTCTATAATTTCCACATTGGAACTTGTCTCCTTTCTTAAAGATAGGTATCAATAATGACTCTTTCCAGTCATGGGGTAATTCTTCTGTCCTCCAGATTTTTATTATTAGTTCGTATAGCTTTAGATGTAATGCATGGCCACCTGCCTTTATAAATTCAGCAGCAATTCCATCAGTCCCAGTTGCCTTATTGTTTTTAAGTCGTGTGATTACATATAGGATTTCTTCAAATGTAGGTTCTTCAATTTGTGGTTCGCATGTTAGAACCTCTTCCTGTGGGAAAATGTGACTTGGAGCTTCACAATTTAGTAATTCAATAAAATATTCTTTCCATGTGTTGCACATTTCCTCATTGGTATTTATCATATTCCCATTTTTGTCTTTTAAACCATATGTGTTTTGTTGGTGCCCTCGTTTCATTGACTTCAGTTCTTTAAAAAATTTTCTGGATTCATTTTTCTGGTGATTAGTTTCCATATCTTTGATTATATTACTCATATATTCTCGCTTCTGCTGTCTGACTATTTTTGTAGCCTCTTTACATTCATTTCTATAATGCTCTTCCTTTTGGATGTTATTGATGTCATTTAACCATACATGTCTGGCATTCTTCTTCCTAATGACTGCTTCTTCACATTTTTGATTGAACCATCTGTTCTTTCTATGCGTGGTTAACACACCGAGACATTCTTCTGCGGTAGACTGAATTGTATTCTTGATGTTCAACCAAGTTTGGTCAATGCTTTCCTCCAAAGGGTTTTGCAGAGTTTCAAGTTTACATTTTATTTCATCTGTAAATTTCTCTTTGACTGTAATGTCTTGCAGTTTTTCTCTGTTATATGTTGGGTGTAATCTTTGTAATTTAGTATAGAAAGCTCTCTTAAGTTTTATTTTAAATTTTGCTCCAACGAGGAAGTGGTCACTGTGGCACTCAGCTCCTCTATAACTTCTGACTTGCTGTATGTTTGATGCATTTCTGTTGTTAATTAAAATGTGATCTATTTGATTATAGGTTCTCTTGTCACATGATTTCCAAGTTTGTTTGTGTATATCCTTTCTTTGTAGTCTGGTACTGCTAATCTGCAGTCCTTTGGCTTCTGCCAGGTTGATGACTCTCCATCCATTATCATTTGAAGTTGTATGTAGGCTTTCCATACCGGCCACTTTTTTATTAGTTTGCTCTCTACCTATTTTTGCATTGAAGTCTCCCAGCACAATCAGGATGTCCTGTTTGGGGGTTTGTTCTATGACATCTTCCAGATCATTATAAAAGTCTTCTTTAATATCATCTTCTTTCTCTTCAGTAGGTGCATGTACATTAATCATCGTTATATTTTTCCATTTACCTTTTATTCGTAATTTACTAATCCTGTCATTAAAAGCTTTAAAGTTTAAAACGTTCCCCCCATAACTCTTTTTTGATGACAAATCCTGTTCCTAATTCATGTTTATTTTGGGTGTTTCCTCCATATATTATAATCATTCCATTTTGCTCTAAAGTACCCTCTCCTGGCCACTTTATTTCTTGAATTGCTGTTATATCCATTTGATATTCACCCAGCTCCCGGGTTAGTTCTTCGGCCGCTCCAGCTCGATATAGTGTCCGTACATTCCATGTTCCAAATCTCAAAAGTCCTTTAACGTTCCAAGGTCGTTGTCCAGATAAGTCAGTCCGATATCGAGGCTCATGTATTTGTTTCGTAACAAAGAAAGGTTTTTACAAAGGTGGGGATGTTAACCCCACGATTCAACCCCCAACCTGGAGGACCAGGGTGTTTCTCTTTGTCTGTTCTCTACCCTTTGACCTGTCCGGCTTGGGAGGCCCTGCTGGTAGCTACGCTACCGCCGGCATAGCTCTCAGGGTCATTGAGAAACTCAAGCTCCCCCACCACGACAAGGTGGAAACACCATCGGGGGAGACGTTTACATTGTGTAACGTAAAAAATTAGTGATATGATTCAATAAGTTAATTCCTAAAATTAGAAAATACCCAGAAGCGTAGTGACCTCATTCATTCATCATGTGCCATGCCGATAAGCGTGTGCGGTCATGATTCTTCATTTCTCTCCATCACCAGAGTCGTGGATCAGTCCAGTGTTCTAGTCTCGACCATGCCACGTGGTCAAGCCATCCAGGTATTTACATCTCTGTCTTCCTCTTGTTCTCTTCCCGTTGATCTTGCCGGTTGTCACCATATTCTCTAATTTATTTCTTCTCATCATCTCATCTCATCTCATCATGTTCCTCTTGTACCTTGCGGTGTCGAGGTGAAGTATAAACATCGTGAGAGTGCCCGCTTATGGGCTTCATGTATCGATATTCCCATGGATTCTACTATTCCCTCCGTCAATCGTTTACGTTGTCGGCCTCTTCCTATGCTTCCATATGGTCTGTACATCATTGCTTGTTGTGGTATACTGTTAGTTTTTAACCTACTTGCATGACCAAACCATTTGACTTGCTGTCTTCTAATAAAATTTAGCGCTGCTATAACACCCACTTTAGTCCTGGTTTCTTCATTTCTGATCGTATCTCTTCTTGATACATTGAGTATTATTCTCAGGAATCTCATTTCTGTTGTTGTGATTTTTCTTTTCTCTTTTTCTGTCATTGTCCGGGTTTGGCATTGGTAGCACAGAGTTGGTAGGAAGATTGTGTTGTAAAGTGCTTCCGTAGTATCTATTGATACATGTTTGTTCTTTAGTATTGGTGCCATTTGTCCAATTAGTTGGTTTGCCTTATTGCATCTATTTTCTATCTCGTCTTCTGATTTGTCATTTGATATTATACTTCCTAGGTACTTGAAACTCTTTACTTGTTTCGTGGGTTGTTCGTTTAGGTGAATTTTGTCGTTTTTTTTTTTTTTTTTTCTTTAGTTGTAGTCAATACCTCTGTTTTACTTGTGCTAATTTTCATTTATTTTCCCTATACATTTCGTTTAGACTATTCATGTGGTCTTGTAATTCATCGTCTGATTTTGCTATTAGTGCTTGGTCATATGCGAACATGATTTCTTTAATGGTGTAATTTGTATTTGCATCTGTAATTTTGGCCTGCCGAAAGCATCGCACAAAGCACGAAAACCGTAGCTTCAGCGACGATCCCAGTAGACTTCGAGAAATTTGCACTCGTGAACCGAACGATGTAGGCAGAATCGAATCCACAACCTTCGGAGCGCGTAAACACTTCGCCACGGAGACTCCCTTTCTATAATAATTTAAGTGCAATTAGTATTTTTTTTTTTGTTCGCATATCCTTTACAGGACATCGCTGTCAACATGAGCATCTTTCAACTGATTGTTGATTTCTTGGCAAGTTTGCCATTGCTGTCTGAACAATACATATACCTCGTAAGTTACCAACGCGGCGAGAACCGCTACGGATTCTAGCACATGTTACGTTCCTCACGTGGATATACGGGATTACGGACAAAGACGTTAACCCCTAGGCCAGGGAAACGAGCGCAATTAGAATAGAAGATGAATAAACATAACCCCGAAGCTATGAACATCTAACATTACAGACACACAGCGCAATCCGACCTGGAAGTGGTGTATTAAGAGTTAATTTGTCGTTATGTTGGATTTATGTTATTTTGGTAAGATAATTTCCTAGAAACCATTACTGTAATAAGGCCATATGGTTCTATTTCTCACAGAATCACCTTATCTCCCTTCAGACAAATGAAGAATAAATATTCTTCCAGCCTGAGAATTCAAAACTGGAATATATTAGAACAGGCATGAGCGATAAGTTATACGGTTGTGTAGCGAAAATGAGGAAGCCACTTGCGCGGGATGATTGCCTGAATAAGCTAATTGCTTGTGACAAGCTCTATGATATTATCTATCACGTAAGGTTAGATCTTCGGGCCAACACATTAGCGATGGAATATGCGAGCGTGGCAAGTGGAAAATTGGTTCCACTTGCCATTATGAATGCTTCAGGAAACGCAAGGCGCATGAAGAAAATTGTATTTATTAACTGATTCATTGCTGAAAGATATTATATCGCCAAATGTGACTTGTCACTTGGACCGAAGGGCGTATTATCGCAGTACTAGGGTTATCTTGGCCGGTCTCTCTGGCCGAGGGGTTACACCACTTTCTCCATAATCCCGTTTATCACGCAGAGTCTCGTAGCGGGCGAGAACTGGGAGCGGTTCGTCCCCCGCTGGTTACTTGCGGGATAACTGAGCCGGCCGCTCAGAAAGCAATGGCAAACTACTGAGCGTAATCTTGCCAAGAAATCAACAGACAGCTGAAAGATGCTGCTGTTGACAGCGATGTCCTGTAAAAGGATATGCGAATTTTAAAAAAAAAAGGGTCATCTTGTTATTTGTTTCGATTTGTGGTACTTTTCGCAGTTGTAATATAATAATAATAATAATAATAATAATAAGTCTTTATTTTCAAAGGGTTAAGAATTGGGCACGCAGGCCCGTCTGACATTCTGCCCTTCTTCTCTATTTCCTCTCATACATTCTTTCATTCAACATCACTTATGAAGCAACTTTTGACAACAAAAGAACATTAAAACGCATGAAAAATAATCAATAACAAATGACTCACTGAAGCAGTGTTTAACATGGGCATTATAAATACCTAAGGAGGGTGTAACGTGCCATACATAAGGGAATGTTTTTTGGCTAGTTGTCGTTTGAGATAAGTTACCATTATTGTCTTTTTTGTGTTGTTTGTTATGGGGGCATGTAGTCTGTACTAAGGTAGTGTTCAAACAGGTTGCGAATGTATGTATCATGATTGGTGGTGTCTTTGATTTCTTGTGGAAGATTGTTCCACAACTGAGCGGCAGAGTATGCTAAGCTTGTTTTATATAAGTCTATCCTAGGTTTAGGGACATGAAGTATATTTAGTCGTTCGCTATGTCTAGCGTTATATTTAAACAATGGCCAAAGGTAGCTTGGAGCATTTTGAAATAGGATTTTGGGAATTAGTTTGGTTTTATTAAAAAGCAGGCGCTTGTGGAGTGGCAGTAACCGGAGACGTTTATATAGGTTAGAATTGTCGGTAAGCTTTTCACCATTAATTAAACGCACTGCCCTTTTCTGGAGTGAATATAGGCGTTTTGTTATTGATTTGGAGCATCCATCCCAGACTGTGGAGCAGTAATCAATATGTGTTTGTATATGAGAAGTATAGAAAATCTTTCTTGTGTTTTCGTCAAGGAAATTTTTAATTTTGGCAAGTTGGTATACTTTTTTGGCTATTTGTTTAACTAGAGCATGAACATGTGAGTTAAAAGTTAGATTTTGATCTATGATAACACCCAGTGTCTTGTGCTCGGTGACACTTTCTACCATTGGCGTGCTGCCAATGTGCAGCTGAAGAGTTCTCTGCGAGTTTAGAGTGTGAAGTCTTTGCCTGGTTCCTATTAACATAGACTTTGTTTTAGTAATGTTAATTTGCATGCGGTTTGCATGACTCCAGTTAACTACACTATTTATTTCCTGTTGCAAGGATAATTCTAGCACATTACGATCAACAAAAAGCGTAAGTATATGTAATGCTCTGTAGGTGGAAATTTACGTTATATCTGTTTATTATATCGTGCACCATGTTTGGTACAAACCCTCTTTAGTGTTTGGCACCGAATCGGTTAAAGTTGTTATGGCTGGTGTGTTATTATGATGTCTGATTACGATTGATAATGTTGAGTAGCTCTTGTCGTCTGGTTAATCTTTGATTGGTCAATTTAAAGAATGTTTGAACAATAAAATTGAAAACAAGAGAGGAAAAGTTTTGAGAAATGCACTGGGTATTGAGGGAAATTGTGCTTGTTAAAATTGTCGTGTTACATTATTACTAGAATTAGATTATACTGAGTATTTCTAGTCTGTCAGGGTCTTGCGTGAGGCAAGAAATGTAGCTCGTTTACTGACAAGTGAGATACTAAATATTACTACTAAATAACTCGACGTGAATACCCGGTGATATAATTCGCACTCTTTATTCGCGCAATGCACTCATCAGAAACAATACAGGCATCGCGCAATCATAATACACAATGTCATGATATCATAAATACAATCAATCAAAGAATACATCAATGCAATCCACTTACAAGTCAAACACACCAGGCGTTCAGTCTCCAACAGTCATACAGGCTAGCTATCAATGCTTGCTCAAACACTCAGGCCTCATTCAATCGCGTCCGTCCAGTAGGGCTCCCAAGCCCTGTCTGACCAGCCGTTTAGCATACACGTTAGTTGGCGTCGAGTCACCTTGCGTGACCCACAATGTTCACGCTGTGTTCCCGCTGACCCACGACTGCTTAGCGTCGCTCAGTGTTGAACCCGGCTGGGCTTCTCTGGCGCTGTCGAAGACGCCGCGTTATAACTGTAGTGTTTAACATAGCTCAGCGTTGAGCTCGGTTGCATTACCTGGCGTTGGTACAGACAACGCGTTGCAACTCCGGGTGAGACTCTGACACTCTCCACCCCCCTTTTTCATGAAAGGTTTTCCTTTCATGTACTCTATATAGCTGTTATTTACCTTGTCAGAATCGAACTTTGTACTTCATCTAACATAAATCTTTGGTTGTTATTAACATGTACAGGTGATTAGCAAACACTATGCATACAATCTTTATGCTTAACCATCAAGTACACTCGTCAAGTAAAATCACTTTGATGGAAATTACCTCGCTGTATTGTGACACAGCCAGTCCGGTAGGTTACGGCTAACTTGCCCCTACCTCTCAACCAAAAAACAAAAATTCCAAATCGTCAGGTCAGACTGTGAGTATCTACCTGTAAGATAACTCCAACATTAGATATATAACCTTATTTAATCAGGGTGTCCAATGAAGATCTACAGTTTTGGCACTTCTCTCCATACACAAATGACGTCACATTGACGTGTTACCCATCAGGCAAACATGTTGATAGTTTCAATACATATTTACACATCACCAACAGTTTTTAGTTATGTCCCTTGGTTATAATACGAAAGTTTAGGGACGGTAATTTTATCATGCTTTCAACGAAATGAATTACAAGTAAAATTTCAGTTCTTAGTGTCATAATTTGATACTTATTGACAAAAGTGCACAAAAGGTCACTGTTGTGAAGAATTAAATCAATTTACGATGCTGAGATTACATATAACAAAAATCAACATATACAATTCCGTATATGGAAATATTTCATACCCAAATTTTCATACAATTGTCATAAATTTATGAACATTTTAGTATCGTCTGCTAACTTTCAAATTAATATGCAAAAATACCGGAAGTGTACAGCTGTGTTGTTCCACGAATGTGTTTTGTTGACATTCACATCAAGGTCTTCCGTTCTAGATGGACTTTAAACAAACTGAGCAACCAGTTGTTGTAATCAGCTGTTGTATAGTTTCTTCCGTGTTCTTCTCGGATTAGGTTGTCACGGTCATCATTCGTACTTGTTAAAACGCCGTGGACTCATCTTTGTGCCTGTACTCAGGATTACTTGACGCAGTTCGAGTTCGGTAAGTCTTTGGGTCCTGTAGTACTGTCCTGTGACACTTGTAGTGTCTGTTTCTTATAATATTACATATTTACAATACTATTCACATTCTTTCACATATCTCACAGTTATACGACACATTCATTCACATAATAATAATATATACACAATTTATTTACAATGGGAGATTAGATCTTCCCTATCACATCATTCTTCACAGCGTTACTGACATGATGACACAATTGGCTGTGGTTTTGAGAACTATTTAATTTGCAGTTTATACACCATCTGCAGTGTGCTCGGGAGATACATGGCTACTGGGTAAGTCGTATGGACATCTAGATAGAAGATCGGCCAGTGAGTTTTGTGAGCCTCTTATATATCTGATTTCGAAGCTAAAGTCCTGCGGAAGAAGGGACCATCTTGCCACTTTGTGGTTACTTGGAGTTCCTTTGGTGATAATCGTCAATGGACTATTGTCTGTCTCTACAATGAAATGTTTTCCTAACAGAAATCTTGAAAGTTTACGTACCGAAAACACAAGAGCGAGGGCTTCAAGTTCCGGCGTGCTGTAATTTCGTTCCCTAGTGTTCAGTTTTCGAGAGACGTAGTATACAGGGTACACGATTTGGTTGTGTTCTTGAAGAAGCACCCCTCCAATTGCTACGGAGCTCGCATCACATCTTAACCTGAAAATAGTGCTAAGATCGAGTAATTTTAGAATAGGTTCACTAGAAAAATAAGCTAATACTTTCGCAAATGCAGGCCTTAAACATTCGCTGTTCACGATGACATTAGGTTGTTTATTTGTTAGTAAATCAGTGAAACCTTGGTCAATTCAGCAAAATGAGGAATAAATTGTCTATAATAATTTATAAGACCTAACACACTACGTAACTCTTTCTTGGTTGTCGGAAGCGACAATTTCAAAATTCTGGACATGATGTTATCGTCAGTCGATATAAAGCCATTTGAGATCTTATAGCCCAAAAATGAAATTTCTTGAAAGGCTATATCGACTTTGGATGGTTTTACTGTCAGTCCATGTTGTCTAATCCTGTCGAATGTCTGCTGTAGTGCTGTTATGTGGTCTGTCATGTTCTTTGTATGTATGCAAATGTCGTCCATGTACCAAATGATGTTAGAAATATCTGTCAAAAGAAGTCTTGTCATTCTGACAAATGTGGCTGGAGCATTAACTAGCCCGAATCGTAATTTGCACCATTCGTATAGTCCCCAGGGTGTGGCAAATGCTGTCAGATGTATGTTGTCAGCATGTACAGGTATTTGCCAGTAACCTTTTGTCATGTCAAGTTTAGTAAAGTAACGTGAGTCAGTCAGTTCAGTTAGTATGTCTTCACAGTTGCTCATTGGCTCCAAATCCAACTGTGTAATGCTGTTGAGTTTCCGATAGTCAACACATAGTCTTATTGTGTTGTCCTTTTTTCTCACAATGACAATAGGAGATCAAAAATGTGATTGTGAACGTCGGATGATATGGTTTGCTTCTAAATCAATAATTTCTTGGTGTAGTTTGTCTTTGTAGTGTATAGGAATGGAATATGGTCTGCATTTTATTGGGATGTCGGATGTCAAAATAATATGATGATGCACTAAGTCTGTCTGTCCTGGGTTGTTAGAAAAAAATCGTACTGTATTCTTGTAACACTTGTCTGCAACTGTCGGTCTGTGTCTGTGTCAGCTTAGGATTTACCTTTATGTCCTGTAGGTTGGTTGTCGTGTCAGGTACTGGTGTCGGTATCTCGTCAGTCAGTATCGTTGTCGTCTGTCTGGTCCACTATTGTTGTGCTTGCTGTAGTCTCTACTTGGTCGTCTTCCCTGTGGTAATATGGTTTAAGCATGTTAATATGGTAAATCTTATGTTTGTCCCTAACTGCAATTTCGTAATCTACTGTCGAAATTTGTAGTAACACTTTAAACGGTCCTTGCCATGAGTCTGTGAGAAGATGTCTGTCATTTGGCAATAGAAGAAGAACGTCCTGTCCTGGCGTCAGAGTAATTGTTCTATTTCCTCTGTTAGCGTATTGTCGGTAGATAGCACCTGATTTTTGTAGTGCTTCTTTCGCTAACACACATGATTTCATGATTCTATCGCGCAATGATGTTACATGTTCATACGATGAAATGGGTGTAGGTATAGTTTTACTTTCAGTCAACATAGAATGGTACAAAGATAATGGGCCGCGTGGTTTGGCACCATATACAATTTCAAATGGTGAGAATCCAGTGCTGGAATGTGGCACTTCCCTGTATGCAAATAAAATAGCAGGTAGATACGTATCCCAATCTTCAGGGTGTTCTTGGGTAACTTATGAGAGCATATGTTTAAGATCACCGTTAATCTTTTCTATAATACCAGTGGAGTTTGGGTGGTAGGGGCTGTTAAAACACTGCTTCACACACAACATTTTAGTAAAGGTTTGCGTAGCTGAGGCAATGAACTGACTACCCCGATCTGAGAGGATGGTATCAGGGAATCCTACCCTTGCAAAAATATGGAAGAAGACTTCCATGATGTCTTTGGAAGTTATGTTCTTCATCGGAATTGCTTCTGGCCACCGACTACAGAGATCAATTATTGTTTCAATATATTTATTTCCTCTCGATGTTATGTGGTTAAGAGGACCAACTATATCGACCGAGATCTTTTCAAACGGTCTGCTTGCCAAATCAGTTATTTGCAGTTCAGCTTGCGGGTGTTTACCCTTTTTAACAAGCTTTTGGCAGATGTCACACGATCTGCAATACTGTTTGGTATCACTGCAGAATTTAGGCCAATATAATTGAATAAGTAACCGTGCTCTTGTTTTGGCATAAGCCATATGCCTTGCGAATGGTATGTCATGCGCTAGCTTTAATGCTTGGTTGCGGTTTTCTGAAGGTAGCACCGTTTGTTCTGTAGTGCTAGAACCTTTGGTATAGTACCGTGTCAGAAATTCGTTTTTCAGAGCAAAATACCATTTAGCGTTCTTTGCTACTCGTGGCTTTTGGCCTATTAGTTTAAAATACTTCTGCAACGATCGATCGGCTTTTTGAGCTGTTATAAATTTCTCCCTGGTTGTTTCAGGAGATGTTACAACTGGGCTTATTCTTTGTAAAGCCTCTGTCTGATCGATTCGATCTTGCATTTGAGCAGTAGATCTGGTTACTGCATTTGTAATATCAAGGTTATCATTCCTATTACAAGTTGGTGTTCCATTCAAACAACTACATTCATGTGCTGACGTTGCCGAATTGGCATACATACATTCATTTACAGGTGGTAATATATCATGAATAGTGATTTGTGATGAAGGTGAAATGGTATTATCAATTTTACAAGTGACAGTGGATGTAATACTGTCATGTGGCATATCATTTACCTCAGGAAGGTTACCAATGATAACATCGCAACAAGGATTGGTTAATGCTGCGCATTTGACCTTTCCTGTAAGAAATGGTGTACATATGAATGCCCATGCAAGCGGGTATTTCTCGATGTTACCTGAGAAAGTTCTGTATGTAACATATTTACCACTATATTCTGATGGTAAGATATAGTCTCTCTTAACGCCAATGAGAGTACTGCCGCTATCCCGTAAAACGGTGGCAGCTCTACCATTAACATACCCATGGTGGATATTTAATTTACCTTGGGAGTTAACTACTAAATTGGCCTCCTCATTTGTAACAGGTATGGAATGGCCGCATGTTAAAACGCCATCCTCATGAAATTGATCACAGATGGTACATTTTTCATGGTGAAACACATCAATGGAATGTGCTGAGTTTACAGGGTGATCTTCTACACTTTCATCTTCTGAGGAAGAGCTATCAAATATGGCTGCATTAGCCTTTCTGGTCATTGCTGTGCCTTTACAATCCTTACGCCAATGGCCAAACGCCTTACAAAGCAAACATTTGGTGAGACGTCTGTAGCTCTTTCTTTCTTTGTCTTGCTTAGATATGTAGTTCTGCAAGTAAGAAGTGTACCCAGGATGTTGGTCACACATTTCACTTTCATTGTGTGATAAGTGGCAATATCTGCACTGATAAAACTTCTCTGCAGATTGCTTATAGGGTTTCTGTTTGTTGTAAGGCACTGACTTAGATCTACCATAAGTAGGGGCTGCTACAAAGTCTGTATATATTGGCTGAAAAATTACCCGAGCCACGACTTTCAATCTGTTGTATACTTTCACACTGACATTCCAATAGAAATTTCGAAAATGGAGGTGGGAGAGATGTAATAATTTTATCTCTCAAAATAAGATCTGTCAATCTATCAAAATTACCATTCACTTTGGCTTCTGGCAGCCACTTAGAAAAAATAGTTTGTACTTCTGAGATGTAATCAGAGAACGTTTGTGTTGGTTTAGGAGACAATTTACCAAACTGTTCTCTGTAGCCTGCTTCATCCAACAGGAAATGAGACATAATTTTAGTCTTAATATACTGATAATCTTTCTTCGGGTCATTTGGAATAGACTCTATCACTTTCAGAGGTTCCCCAGAAAGACTTCTCATGTATATCATACTCCATTCAGACTTTGGGATCTGGTAATGATCCATAATACATTCAAAATTTTGGGTGAAGGCTGCTATGCAGTCACCTGTGGTGTAACTTTTAATAAGCCCTTGGTATTTCTTGTATGGCTGATCTTTGTCTGATTTTCTATCTTCCTTTTCTTTGGAAGTTTCTGCTTTCAGCTGTTCAATTTGTAGCTGTACTTCAAGCTCTTCTCTCTTGCTCTGAGCTAAAATTTCAGCTTGTTTTAAAGCAGTCTCTGATTCTGCCTGTTTAAGTTTTAAAGCAGTTTCTGACTCTGCCTGTTTCAGTTTCAAAGCAGTATCTGATTCTGCCTGTTTAAGTTTTAAAGCAGTATCTAATTCAGACTGTTTCAAAGATCTTTCGGCTGCTCTCTCATCACGCTCATTAACTTTTTCCTGTAATAGGAGATATTCTGCAAACTTTTTCTCACTCCAGACTCTCAACTCTTCACCGGAAAGATTCATCTTTAAACCCATTTCGATGTAATCGTTTAAAGTAGACATGATGAACAATATATCTGATGAAATAGATACACACAAAATAAATTATGTTGTTAGTAATTTAAATTCAATAGTTTACAGTTCTTAATAATGCAGCTTATGTTTTGGCCTGATCAACGAAAGTATAAAGAAGAGAAAAAAATGTATACTCAAGTATTCCTGGTACAATGTGTCGGACAATGGCTGTTCAGTACTGCCCGAAATCACACTTGATCTTAATTCAGATCGACAAAAAATTTGGAGTTTACAAGGGACAGGTATGGATGACACAAAACAACCTGTTGTTTTTGGAACAAGAGAAATTAGAACATGTGCAAGTGTGTGGTGTATGTAATGTCACTAAAGTTTTTGTAGGTTTGTATGTCGTCAAGTATTTTTGTTAGTCGTTTCACCGCAATCAAAAACTTTTCAGACTTTCCGCTTACACTTCTCCTACTCAATGACATTCAAGGACATGGCCGCCATTTTTGTTTTATCTTTTTCACTAGATCGGTTGAAATTCACTAAGTACGAAGACGCCACGTTTGGACTTATAACTCAGTCTTCGCACTTATGGTTTATATAAATCAACACGAAAGATCGTACTTATCCGTTAATTTATAGTTATTTTATCACCTAGACGCTGTTAACACATTCGCACATCTGCTCTATCTTATATTTTACCCGTTCGCATTTGTTCAAATGTAGCAGAAGTTGGGTATTAGGTGGGAAAAGGCTACAGCACGATTGAGCATCGGGATGGAATGGGAAGAGAGATGCTCAAGTCGTGACGTAGTTTGTTGTTAGGAGTTAGTTTACATCTAGAGCCAGAGCAGAGAAGACGCCATGTTGTGTCCAGGTTGTCATCAATAAGAAATAAACAACATTTATAATAAACCAGAGAACTCGTTAGCCTACTCTGTTATATAGCCATAAATGGTGCCCACGACTCAGGATCGGAACTTGGAGGGTTGCGGAATCACAATACGCTGTCCAACATCGAAGTAAATTACAACGTTTTGAAGATCTTGTTCCGCTCACGTCAATTACCCAGAGACAGAAATACGGCACGGTTTTAAACATGTATTGAACGCAACAACGAAATTGAAAGATGGCCTCTACGTTGTTTGTGAGAAGTACAGCAACCAAAAGCCCGGCTAGGGGTGGTTGTCTGTAAATATTTTCAGAATCTTCACTGTACGGACTTGCTAGATGTACGGGCAGTCGTTGTCAGTTGAAATATGAAAGCCAGCTGAGCAAAAGAGTAAGAAAGAGCACATCTTGTTCTGGATCATTTGAAATAAGAGGAAAAAGAAACCTTCAAGATAAATCGAATCAAGCAGAAACAATTTACTAACTGAGCAGTTGTCTACTTCTCGTCAAGATTTCCTCGAGCGAACTAAAGGCCGCAGAATCATGACCTTGGAGTTTTGAATAAACAATCGCTCAACAATAAACTCAATCACTAATTTGAAAAATAAGAAGAGATGAAAACCTCATCAAAAGTAGCGATATCGCCAGGGAACTCTCGGAAGTGGGAGGGGCGGACTGGACTGTCGACCTACTGAAGAGAGGACCCAAATTATCGCTTACCTGAAGTACCTTGGTTCTCAAGACGTCGATTTGATGTACCCCATCCGGGGCGAATAGAAGCCAGAAGACTGGTAGGGACCCAACCAGGGGTTGAAGTTACTGAGGCATCCGAAGAAGAAACTACCTGAATGGCGGGATCACTTGGAAGAAGAAACTACCTGAAGTGCGCGATCGGTTTCAACTAACACAGACTCCTAGTGTTTGAGTTCTACCTGACAGAGAGCATAGAGGAATACAGGAATACGTCTTTCTTGGATCGGGAACAGAGAGTAGGGTAATCAGTAAACCTATTAACTGGTTGAACTTGGTGTATAAGGTAAATAAGGTAATATTTCTTAAATTAGTTGATTACAAATGTGAAATTGATTATTTAGTCTGTACAATAATATTTCAGCATGACAGAGCAAGATTCTTTAGCACAAGTGTTGACGGGAGTGGAAACAGTGATAGATAGACTTAATACGGTCATGAAACAACAAGAAATGGCAACTGAAATTGTTAAGTTTAGCGGACAGGCAAGAGAGTTTAAGAAGTGGGTTACTTCCATAGAGAAATATGCATATTTGGTGTCTGCATCAGATGAAGAGAAAATGAGACTTGCTTATCAGGCGGCAACAGAACCGGTTTCGGATCATATCCGAAGAAAATTAGAGGCTAGAGTAGATGAGACATGGGAGCAGTTCAAAGACGACCTGGCACACAAATACGCGGAAATAACGGATCCACAACATGCGTTTTCGGTGTTGAGACAGTCTAAACAAAACACTGGAGAGACGGTACAATTGTTCAGCGATAGGTTGATTAACCTGGCTGAAGAGGCATTCTTGGGACATAATTACGAGGAGAAGAGGTGGAGAGGATGTTAGTCGGGATTTTTGTAGATGGCATAAAATCCGATGGACTGAAGTTTAAGCTGATGAGAGAAAACCCCGAGAGGTTGTCACAAGCTGTAGATATTGCAGTACAAGAAGAAAATTTGAGACGTAGATTTAGATTGAGAACAGGACGAGAAATAGGAACTAGTCGAGAAGATAGAATTGGGGAGCCTATGGAGATAGGACAAACAAGGTTCAGATGGAATAGGAGAGGAGGCGTACAGACGTTACAAGGTAGTAATAGAAATGCTTATGATGAAAGGAGACAAATGAGGTATCCTACCGGTGAGACAGTGGGTAAAACAAATAACACAAATGTAGTCTGTTGGGTTTGTGGTCAACGCGGACACGTTTCTCGTTTTTGTGGTAACAGGCATGTCCAGTCGAATACACCAAGTAGAAATGGCAATAGCAGGTTAAATAGGAATGTTGAAGATAGACACAGAAATTTTACAGGTACAAGAATGCAGGGAAACGGGCGCCCTACCTATTAAATAGGACCTGTGGTAGGAGGGAAAATAATAAGGTCCCAAGGTTTAAAGAATATGTTAATAATAAGCATAGTAGAACGGGTAGAGAATACTTTCAACTAGATGAAGTCAAACAGTTTACAGAAAATAAAACAGATCATAGCTCATGTATAATAGAAATAGGAAAATATAGAGTTCGTACATTAATTGATTCAGGAGCTCAGGTTAGTGTAATTAAAGAAAGTTTTTTATATAAAATAGTGAGAAATTGTAGAATATTTAAGAGTCATAATAATCTTCACTCTGTTACAGGACAGAATTTACAAGTAATTGGACAAACAATGATCAATTTTAAATTAGGAGGGGTCAACGTAAGACATCTTTTTCAAGTAGTGAAAGATTTAAATAGAAACATGCTGATAGGAAGAGATTTTTTAATAAAAAATGGAGTAAGACTTTTCTTTGATTTACATAAATTAAAATTCAAGGACGTCTATGTAGATATGGAAGAAGACATGCATATATCAGCACTAGTTAGAGTTAAAATGTCCACGACGTTAAAACCACAGTCGGTTAATTTAATACAAGCAAAGGTGAAGAGAAACCCATATTATGTGGCAGGACACACAGTCAGAATCACTGAATTGCAACAGGAAGTAATTGATGAGCCTGGTTTGGAAGTTCCGGATGGAAAAGTAGCGTTAGATAAACACTTAACTTTTCCAGTGATGGTTATTAACAACACAGGTAGAGAAATTAAATTATACAGAGGATGTGTAATAGCTAAACTAGAACATAACATTAGTGATATATTAGCAACAGATAGAGTAGAAAGACCGGGAGCAAACTATTCACAAACTTCTAGTGAAAGAATTAATAACAGACGCGGACGCGGAAGTAGAGGGAACGCACAAATGGATGAATTGATCCATCCATTCAGAAGAAATACAGCCCAAATACATTCACTAGACAAAATGACAAGGGAACAAGAATTGTTGGCACAGTTAAAAGCTCCACCAGAAAATAAGAAAGTATTAGAACAACTTATAAAAGAAAATCAGGATGTTTTTGCAATTAATGATTTAGAATTGGGAAAGACAAAAACAGTTACAATGGAAATAGATACGGGAGACCATCCACCAATTAGTTTAAAACCATATAGAACTCCTTTAAGAAATAGAGAAATTGTCGAAAAAGCAATAGAAGACATGTTGAAAGCGGGAATAATAACAAGATCAAAGTCAGAATGGTCATCTCCGATTGTAATTGTGGCCAAACCTGATGGTTCAATTCGGTTCTGTTGTGACTATCGGGCGTTGAACAAAATCACTAAGAATGTAGCGTACCCACTGCCGGTGATTGATGATATTTTGGGGTTGCTTAATGGTTCTACATTTTTCACGACACTAGACGCAAGATCAGGATTCTGGTGTATTCCGATGTCGAAGGACGCTCAAAAGAAAAGTGCTTTCTGTACTCATATGGGTTCTTACGAATTCTTACGAATGCCATTCGGGGTTCGTACGGCTCCATCTCACTACATGCTCTTAATAAATGAGGTATTAGAGGGTATGCAAAAGTTTGCATTAGCATACATAGACGACATTCTAATCTATACAGCAGGGGATGTGGACGATCACTTAAAACATGTCAGACTAGTATTCGACAGATTAAGAATACATGATGTTAAATTGAAGCTTAGTAAGTGCCAGTTTTTAAAAACAGAAACAAAATATTTGGTGTATATTATAAATAGAGACGGAATTAAACCAGACCAAGACAAGATAAAGGTTATTAAAGAGTTACCTTCTCCAACTAACGTAAAAGAAGTGCGTGCTTTTATTGGAACTTGTGGGTACTATAGGCGCTTTATCCCAGGGTTTTCAAAGATAGCAGAACCTATTACTAATTTAAGGGGCAAATACGCTAGATTTAAGTGGGATGATGAGTGTCAAAAAGCGTTCGAGTCTTTAAAAAACAGCTTAACAGTGGTACCACTATTGACGCATCCAGATTTGAATAAACAGTTAATACTATATACAGATGCTTCGGACAATGCTATAGGAGCGTGTTTGGTTCAACCATATGAAGGAAAAGAGTCTGGAATACCAGGGGTTAAAAATGAAAGGCCAATTTATTTCTTATCTCATAAGCTTAGCAGGTCGCAACGAAAATGGACGACTATCGAGAAAGAGGCTTATGCTATACACTATGCTCTCCAAAAACTAAATTACTACTTACATAACGCAAATTTTGTTATTAGAACTGACCATATGCCTTTAAAATCTCTATTAGAAGCTCCAGTGCAGAACAGGAAGATACAGACGTGGGCATTGAATCTACAGGGATACAATACGAAAATTGAATACATTCCAGGTAGGATTAACACATGTGCTGATTTATTGTCTAGGATCCCGTATCCACAGTCATCAGGAGACACAGAAGATGAAGGTGAACCAGAGATTGACGACCGAAACTGGCAAGTAAATATATTAGTTTCTGCCATAATAAATAGAGAAGTGTTTGAGAGTTTACCATCGGATCAAGAGGCTGAACCTAGAGCAGAAGACCCACATTTAGCACAATTTAATATGAAAGAAGAACAAGAATTAGATCCAAAAGTATTACAAATAAAACAGAAATTAAAAGAAACGGAAGAGAATAAATATAAGAAGAATTATTTAGTTTTACAAGAAGATGAACAGTTATATTATATGAGTGAAAAGAATGAACAGCTAAGGAAATATATTCCCACACATTTGGAAAATGAAGTTTTAAAAGCATATCATGATGAGAATGGTCATCTCGGTCGGGATACATTAGTGAAAGCACTTACGAGTAAATATTATTGGCCGAACTTATTTAGATCTGCTTGCAAATATGTGGATACGTGTGAAAGATGCAGGTTAAGGAATATGAAAACAATTAAGTGTCCATTACAAGATACAGATATTCCTCAGTTTCCAATGCAAAAAATTAGTTTAGACATATCGGGTCCTCACCCTAGAACATTGTCAGAAAACGTGTATTTAATTCATATAGTAGACGTCTACAGTCTTTGGCCGGAAGTTTATGCAATCCCAGATAAGAGCGCAGATACTGTCATTAATATTTTTTTTACAGGAGTTCGTACCAAGATTTAGTTGTCCACAAGTTATACTCACGGATAATGGTAGAGAATTTGTGAATAAGAAATTCGAAAAGTTATTAAAAGATTTGAATATAAAACATGTAAAGACCTCATACTACAGACCTTCTTCAAATGCTAAGAACGAACGACAACATAGAACATTATACGATATTATAGCAAAGATTGTGGATGAACATGAAAAAGATTGGGATCTATTCTTAGGACCAGCGCTTAGTGCTATACGTACAAATCAAAATGAAAGCACGGGGTTTTCACCATTCTATTTAATACACGGGAGAGAACCAGTACTGCCTATAGATAATCTGTTAAAACCAAGACGGAAATATATGGGGGAAGACTTTCAAGAGACTATCATACAGGAAATGCATAGAGCACACGTAAGATTAAAGAATAATATAATTAAAGCGAGAGAAAGACAGAAAAAGTACAAAAACGTGAATACAAAATTACAGGAGTTTAAAGTGGGTGATAGAGTTTATTACAAGAAGCATAGAAGGAACTCTAAGTTTGATGCTCGTTGGGTCCCAGGTTATTACGTTTTAGAAAAGCTAGGAAATGTATCGTATAGTATCAAGAACCAGGTAACGGGACAGGTGGCAAGAGCACACGTGGAACACTTAAGAAGAGATGATGATGAGAAGGAAAATGATAATTATAATAATAATTATTATTCAGACACCGGATACTTAGATGAACGAGTCGTCAGGGGAACTATAATAACCCCAGGTTTTAGAAAAGATCCAGTACACAATCAGTTAAAAACAACTCCAGTTTACGATGATACTCAAGAACAGACAATACCGAAAACGATAGAAGAAGGAAATGTGAATGAGAATCATTATGATAGTATAGAGTCTATGGAAGAGGAAATAGGTGCTCCATTTAAGAATACTAGACAAGCGACAAAAAGAAGAATGGATAAACAAAGAGAAAGAGAAGTGAAAAGACAGAGGAGTATTAGAGAGTATTCAACAAGCGGTGAAGATATGCCTCTACTAGAAAGGTCCTTAAGAAATAATGATAGACAAATTAGATGGGATATTGAACGGAAGAGATTAGCGGCTGCTAGCGAGAGACATACAGATGAAGAAGAAGAAATGGATGAGAAGTCAGAGTCAAATAGTAGTATGGAGGAAGCTGATAGGTTATACGGGGAGGAGGATATTGATGTGGAGATAGCACTTATTCAAAGAAACTTGGAGTTATTGAAGAGGTGGAAACGTAAGAGGTAAATGGATAGAAAATATTGCAGATAGCAAGATATAAGTTTCATGGTTTAGAAAGGAAAGAAATACTTGATGAAGTATATGAGACGGTGGAAATGGAAAAGGCTTCTGTTGATGCTTTTTATAAATGATCTTGAGGAGTAGTTAAGCATTAAGATAACTAATATGGATGTAGGTTCGAGTGAGGCATATATATATTTTTTTCTCTGTGATGGAGTTGCTGGTTGATTTTATGTTTCAATTTCTTATTAGATAGATAAGTTAGTCAATGGTACAGCAGGTAGATGTACTCTATAGTAAATAGACAAGTTTTTATTGGTGCTAGAAATACCGTGGTTTGGTGTGTCGAACCACAGGTTCTGTTGGTAGATAATACGCTCATTGGTAGTTAAAAACTTTTGTAAAAGAAACAGATATTGTTTTAAGTTAGAAATTGGTCTGTAGATAACAGATATATATATATATATATATATATATATATATATATATATATATATATATATATATATATATATATATATATATATATATATATATATATATATATATATATATATATATATATATATATATATATATATATATATATACTTGACAGTGAGTTGTTTTAGTTTCTCGGTTATAAGAACAATGAAGTGACTTGAGTGAATAGATATGAGTTACATTGGTTCGTATAGGAGGACAATGTTGCTTGGTCACTTTAAGTAGTTAATTCTATGTGAATTATATATTATTATTTTTTTTTGAAAACCTTCTCTTTAGCGAGAAGACAGTTGTTTTATTGAATCTGAGTTTTAAATGCCTCATATATAATATGTTTTTTTTTTTTTTTTGCTTGATTTGCTCCTGTGATATGATTGTTATTATTTTGATTTTAGAATAAGGTTATTGTGTTCCTAGACTTTTGCGTACAAACTATTGGTCCGTAAAAGAGACCAGTAGTGTTAGGTAATACTAGAAAATTTTCTTTTGATTTGATAAGATGCATGTTATATTATTTTAAAGTGTGTTTTTCTTTGATTGAATTGGGAGGTATAATGTCTTGTTTTGATTTTATTTCGCTTAACTCATAAGTTAATTAAGTTGTTTTGTGTATTAAGTTACCTGGTTATAAATTTAATTAAGTAAGTTAATTTTTAAATAGTTATGGTGTTGGCTGGAATAAAGAAAAAAAAATGGGTAGTTAATAAAACTACTGAGAGACACATACTGAGGGTTAATAGAGAGACATATAGTTAATCGGCATGAAGAGGTTCTTATGGTTATGAAATAGGAGCTGCATTAAAGTCAGCATTATATGAAGAAAAAGGAAGGGGAGACTGTGAATGGCAGCATATAAGCGGGAGTATTTATATAGGTAGACAAAGAAGCAGATTATGGGATGTGAGGGGGAAAGATATAGGAGCTGTGAAATACCAGCGTTTATTAAATTAAAAATGTTCATGGAATATGAACATTGGCTCGTGGTAAAAGATGAGGTAACGGAAATATAGACAAGATTGTGGATGGCAATATAAATGTTGAATATATAAATGTTGAGAAAACTTATGTCAACTTGATTTATAGAGAACAAAGATCTATTTCATAAGATGTATTTTAAAAAATTATTTTACAAAATTTTTTTATTGGCAAGGGAGGTAAATGTGATTGTGTGGACTATGCATTACTTTATGTAAATGTGATCATGTTGACTATTCATTCTTTATGCTTTTCACTGGGTGCGCACCCCTTCTTTACTTTTTCTAACTACGTTGTTTCTGTTTGTCCTGTGTTGTGAAAGAGTGAGGAATTTCATAATGTCAAGTGTACGATAACGATTATACGAGCTATTCTTATGATATGTATATTTTGTACAGGAACTTTGAGGAGCCAAGAATGAACCAGAAATGTGTAGTGGATTACTATATGGCAGGGGAAAGAGTTACGAATAGATTGGTTTACTTGAAATAAAGTTGGTTTGGGGAAGATTAGAGGAGTTGTGGGAAGTAAGGAAAGGGAAGGAGGAGTGTTTAGTTTAAAAATGTAACCATATGTAGTATGATGTATTGTATAAAGTTGAGATTTAATGGTTATTGATATGTGTTATGTTATGAAGAGGCAGAAACGAAGAAGAAGTTATAGTGGGTTACTATATGATAATATGACAGGGAGAAGAGTTAAAGAATAGAATATTTACTTAAGTTGGAGTTGGTTTGGGGAAGATTAGAGGAGCTGTGGGAGGTAAGGAAAGAGAGGGAATAGAGTAGGGGAATTGGGAGTAAAGAATTTTTAAAGGAAAAATTCTTTTGAAAAACATAGGAAGGTGTAGCAGAAGTTGGGTATTAGGTGGGAAAAGGCTACAGCACGATTGAGCATCGGGATGGAATGGGAAGAGAGATGCTCAAGTCGTGACGTAGTTTGTTGTTAGGAGTTAGTTTACATCTAGAGCCAGAGCAGAGAAGACGCCATGTTGTGTCCAGGTTGTCATCAATAAGAAATAAACAACATTTATAATAAACCAGAGAACTCGTTAGCCTACTCTGTTATACAAACACCCGGACGAAAAGCCTCCACGTTCGCACTTGTCAGGGTCTTGCGTGAGGCAAGAAATGTAGCTCGTTTACTGACAAGTGAGATACTAAATATTACTACTAAATAACTCGACGTGAATACCTGGTGATATAATTCGCACTCTTTATTCGCGCAATGCACTCATCAGAAACAATACAGGCATCGCGCAATCATAATACACAATGTCATGATATCATAAATACAATCAATCAAAGAATACATCAATGCAATCCACTTACAAGTCAAACACACCAGGCGTTCAGTCTCCAACAGTCATACAGGCTAGCTATCAATGCTTGCTCAAACACTCAGGCCTCATTCAATCGCGTCCGTCCAGTACGGCTCCCAAGCCCTGTCTGACCAGCCGTTCAGCATACACGTTAGTTGGGGTCGAGTCACCTTGCGTGACCCACAATGTTCACGCTGTGTTTCCGCTGACCCACGACTGCTTAGCGTCGCTCAGTGTTGAACCCGGCTGGGCTTCTCTGGCGCTGTCGAAGACGCCGCGTTATAACTGTAGTGTTTAACATAGCTCAGCGTTGAGCTCGGTTGCATTGCCTGGCGTTGGTACAGACAACGCGTTGCAACTCCGGGTGAGACTCTGACATAGTCTTCTGGTTATAATTTGATTGGTTAATGTTTTATTTAATTTAAAATATGGATGCGAAAGTTTGAGACGCGCACGGGATATTGAAGAAACTTGTATTTATTAAAATGGAATATTACTGGCGTCTTGCTGTCTTGACAGACGATAGTTGTTACATTGTTCTTCAAAAAGACATAAAAACTACAAACAATGACAGGGACCAGGGATGGATAGTACAATGTCTGGGTTGAATTGTAGAGACCATGTGTTGCCCATGCAGTGTGATCCCTCTCTCGGCTACCTAGTTTACTCAAGAGGAAAGGTAAGATACATCAATACATCTGGAATAAGACAAGCTTGAGAAGCTATCAGATCAGCAAAGCAATGTTCTTGGTGCCTGCCTGTCGAAGCTTTGATCCTAGATCAGTTGTGGACCAAGGCTGGGGACGTGGTCTGCCCTGCCATGGCATTTAGTTTTTAGGTTGCATTTCCTCCCAGTTGCGCTCCTCCGCCCGAAGTTGTTGGCACAATGTGGGGTGTCGGGTTTAGTGAAAGCGTCGAACATTCGGCGCTAACAGAAAGCAGGTTGTACCGTCTACTGTCACACGGTAGCTCATGCATATCTGACTAAAATGTTAGTTGCATATCCTTTACAGGACGCAGCAGTCAACCCCAGAATTTTTTGTCTGTTTGTCATTTCTTGGCATGTTTATGTTCATTAATTTGTCATTGCTTTCTGAGCGACTTGGTTCACAAGTGCTGCTTGAACGACTGGAACTCATACCATTTTTACGAAAACCAACGCTAGGCTGTCTGATGCCAAATCGCCCTCAGCTGTGTTTCGAAGGCGATAAGCGGGATTACAAAATGCGCCCGTAACTCCTTCGCCGCAGAGTCGACATATCTGACTAAGACTAGACATTAAAATAATTGGATATTCTATTTCTAGAATGCATAATGCTGAATAGTTCCTCTGATCTGAATAGGGTGATACCTATAGCTCGGCGATGTATAACCGGGGCCCATATTGAAAGCAAAGAATAGTAATGATGTAACATGTCATGCATGCCATAAAAAACGGCTAAGGAGGATTGGCGATGGGCTGGCTTCAAAGAACTACAGTATGTGTGAAAATCAAATGAAATTAAAATTATTACCAAACCCTTGATTTGTCGTGTCCCTTCAATAAGATCCTCTCACCTTGTAAAGGCTGCAGGTTCAAATCCCCTTCAATGAATGTCGATCAATATCTGTAAATTTATCGCTACAATTATGTATGCTATAAGAAGACATTTCCGTTTTGTCTTAATGAAAGTCAGAATTATAAAAACCTTAAGATTTATATTTTATGTCTACAACAATTGTTACTGTACCAAAAACCTAGTTTAGAAATAGTTAACATAAAAATTAGTTATATAAAGAACTAACGACATAAATGAGACATAGAGGGGCGCATGAAATTAAAGTAATAACTGAGAAGTAATGAAACAGGAGTTAAAGAACTACTGTGACTGAGCAAGTAAAGTATATGAATCTTTTCCACGCCGTGAGCTGTATTGGGGTTGTGATGTTAGTCCCACATTTGTATAGACCAAACTATACTCGATGGGTTGTATAGTCAACATCTCACCAGCCGCATGTACTTCGAATAACTTTTCCTGATACTCATTTTAAGTGGAATCGATTTGAGAACCAATTAAAACAGAAAAACCAACCCCATTAGGGACAACAAACGAGCGTGCCAACCACTGCGCCACCGAAGCTCCATGACTGTGATACTCTAATAACTGGCTGTGACAGGAGTTAGAACAACCAAGTGTAACAAAGTGATACTCTAATAACTGGCTGTGACAGGAGTTGGAACAAACAAGTGTAACAAAAGAGCACAACTGTTTACTTGTGATTAAGTTAAGTTGGTGGGACGATGTACCTCTTGAGATTATTTTAAACATGAATCAATGCTCATCTAGTTAGTCATAATATCTTGGTGATTCGTGGCTTTTTAGATGATCCTCAGCTTCATCTGTTATTTGTAAAGGCTAGCCATCTTCGGTAATGTTTCCTGTAAGCTGAGCTAGAGTGCGGTGACGCATGTTTTAAACAATAGCTCACATAATTTTGGTTTAGTGCACAAGTAAAGGTTATAGTGACCACATGTAAGCTATGAACAAATGTTGATTCGCGCATACCTAAGTTTAAGTTTAGTATCTTACGGGGTAGAATTTGAACTCACAGAAATCCACAACTTATGTCGATCATTAGTCGTGGGAATCTTTTGTTCTATCACAATTAAACGTTGGCAGGATTAATCGCCGAATCTGCTTTCAGTCCTTTGATTTATTGAATCAAGTAGCTCAGTCATTCTCACTTGTAATGTTTTGTGTTGACGGGCGTAACAATGTCAAAGCACATTGCGGAAAAAAAGCAATCCTTAATCTCCATCTTTTGAAGACGCTTCCCTCTTTCCATTGCTTTATTGCGTTCTTTCATCTCATTTTCTTATATGTAAAATAAATCTCATTGTAGGTTGGGCTGTCATGAAGTTTCAATTAACTTTCAGTATCTCTTCACTCTGTTCATGAGATTCAATTCTGAAGCACAGCGCGTGCATCTGTTGATTCATCTCTCACACTATTTTCCAGCAATATTTGGAGAAACCCTAGATGTCTTTAGAGCGGTCATTGGAGCGGTCATTGGGCTTCTCGCGGCCCACCGTCCATTGAGACTAGTGAAACTTCTCAGGAAATGAGCGCGTTGTATGCGCTCTCAAGTCCTGAACAAATTTAGTCCTGGCCGTACGTGTTTGCCCGTCTTGTCGTGTTCCGGGTAGTGTGAGCTATTTGCCCCCTAGGAGAGGAACATAATTGAGGTGGTGCTCGCGCCTGAGGGCACGGAGGGGAAATATTATTCACTGATGAGGTTTCGGAGTCCAGGATGCAAACTTCAACACGATCAAAGCGCATGTGTAGTTGTATCAGGGCGAATGAAAATAAATGCGGATCGAATGTTACCAGCTGTCTAAACATGATTGTTGTTACTTTTCAGGGGCATCCTAGCCCAATGTTTCTTGCAGGAATATGTAGTGAAATCGCGCTCACGCACGCACGCACGCACACATGCGCGCGCGCACACACACACACACACACACACACACACACATTGACAAATACTATTTATGGCTCCTTGATGGCAAAAGTAGAAGATGATGATGATGATGAGTACCTTAGAGCGCCCTGGTCATCCACTGCACCTGTATTCATCTCCAGTCGTCTCGACTTGTCTTGCCACTGGACTCAGATGGACTCAGGCGAGAGAGTGAGGTCGACGAATTGCGCAACTCTTCCTCACTTTAATCCAAGTCATCGCGCAAGTCATTCTTCATCCAACAACACAGATTTGATATGACCTTTAAATATCATATCTATAACTTCGGATTTAATTATAAGATTTTATTTTCCTATTCTTCTTATCTGCACATGTTCCTTGCAAATGATTCCTCCACATCAACTTGTACACACACTGATGACATATTGAGACGTTATGTAGACATATTGTGGGCTTTTCAATGGAATTATGGCTCTAATTGTAGCGGACAGACTCACAGAGTGTAAATTTACTGGATTATTCTCCGTTATGCTATGTTTGAAAAGAGTTACATTCTCGGGTTCTTCTGCAGCGGCTGAAGTGGTTCTCGAAGGTCATTTTAACTGTACATCGGATATAACATTCTAACTGTACATCCGTTGTCACATTCTAACTGTGCATCAGCTGTCACATTCTAGCTGTACATCAGCTGTCACATTCTAAATGTACATCAGCTGTTACATTCTAACTGTACATCAGCTGTTACATTATAACTACGTGCGCTGTCATATAGTAACTGTACATCTGCTGTCACATTCTAACTGTACATCAGCTGTCACATTCTAGCTGTACATCAGTTGTCATATTCTAACTGTACATCAGCTGTCACATTCTAACTGTACATCAGCTGTTACATTATAACTGTACATCAGCTGTTACATTCTAACTGTACATCAGCTGTCACATTCTAACTGTACATCAGCTGTCACATTCTAACTGAATATCGGATGTGATATTCTAACTGTAGATCAGCTGTCACATTCTAACTGAATATCGGATGTCATATTCTAACTGTACATCAGCTGTCACATTCTAACTGTACATCAGCTGTCACATTCTAAATGTACAACAGCTGATACATTATAACTACATGCGCTGTCATATAGTAACTGTACATCTGCTGTCACATTCTAACTGTACATCAGCTGTCACATTCTAACTGTACATCAGCTGTCACATTCTAACTGTACATCGAATACCACAATGGAATTGTACATCGAATGCCAAATTCTAAGTGAACATCAGCTGTCACATTCTAACTACATCAAATGTCGCATTTTTCTTCACTGCGAAATAGAAATAGGTATAGGTAATCCCATTTCTGAGATAGCCACTGGAGTGTGGAGGATGTGGGTGGTTCAGGAGACAATACGATTCCTAAAGTAAACAGGCAAACATATTTAATAGAAAGAAATTGTTATACGTTGTATGCGTTTATATTCGAGGGTGATATGTATGTGATAGTAATACAAACAGGGGGCTGAGTGGTCTCGAGGTATGGTATCCGCCTCGAGTACTGGAGGTCCCGGGTTCAAGATCCGGTGAGGACCGGGATTTTTTCACGTGGACTTCTAGTAATAAAATTCTCCCTGGTCTCTGGGTAGTGAGATCGGACACCCATGTTTATTCTTACGCACGTTAAAACTTCTTTGACAGTTGGAAATCGAAAAAAGACTAGCCTAACGGCGCTGCCCAGGCAAATCTTCAAGTTAAAAATCTACCCAAATTATTTCAGGATCCTCGCCGGTGCTACGGAGTTCGTGCAATGAGTTGAGATTCTTCGGAGTCAGGCTTGAGTTAGGAGTAGAACGGAGCACTTATGGGTGCCGTGATGTTGATCCGTCGACTAAACTAAACTAAACTAAACTAGCAACATAAACAAATGTGGGAACCACTCTTGTAGATCACATTGTTATTATTTTACAACACGTTTTCTAGTCCATGTAGGCGTTCTCAGTGCGGACATTTCCTCAATATGGCCGCTGACGGCATTTTAAATTAGGATGCAAATTGGCCTATAATTGTAGCTGCTCCTGGCTATCTGATTATTTCAGAGGCCAATGTTTTCTTCCGGTTGATGAGATGACGACCGCTGCGTGGACAATTAGCCCAAAAGAAGTGAGCTGTTCGAGAAGGCACAAGATCGGTGCGCCGTTGTGGATTTCAATAAGAATAGTTGCTGTGTGTTGAATTACTTTTAGATACGGTAGCTTCATGTAGGTAGATAAGACAGACAGGCAGGCAGACAGACAGACAGACAGACAGACAGACAGACAGGCAGGCAGGCAGGCAGGCAGGCAGACAGACAGACAAACAGGCAGGCAGGCAGGCAGGCGGGCAGAACACGCGGGAGGGGGAGGGAATGAGGAAGGATATATTTCATGTTTGATATTATGTCTTTAAGTCAACTATCCACGTATTGTTTGTTTTCAGTGCTATAATTGACCTATATCAATTAATCAATCAGGTGCCGTCTCCACAATGAAAGTTGGCTGCAATGGATCTCCAACACTGTCAGTGTCTCGCCTTGATTAACAATTCTGTAAGACTGCTGTTTGTCTATCTCTTGATGCTATCTTCCCACTTGTATCGTTGTCTACCGTTTCCCTCGATTTCCTTCAACCTTACCCTCTAGCAAGGTTCTTTTTTAAAGTGTGTTAATTTACCTATAGTGCCGAGCTAAAATAACGACATATGTCAATCAATCTTTACATGCTCCTGCTCCAGACAGATGTTGCATTAACTAAGTGTTGCTTATTACTGAAACTGTTTCTTCCCCAGCAGATGTTGCAGTAAGTGTTACTTATCATGTTAACGTCATATGCCCTAGCAGATGTTGCAGCATGTGTTGCTTATTATTGTGACGGACTGGCTTTCAATATCGTCCATCCATCCATCATGTACCATGCCGGTAAGCGTGGGAGGTCATGTTTTGCCATCTCACTCGATCACCAAAGTCGTGGATCACCTCCGTGTTTCTGTCTCAAGTTGAAAGTTGAAAGTTGTCTCGACCATACCACGAGGCCAAGCCATCCAGGTATTTGCTTCTAGGTCTTCCCCTTGGTCTGTTTCCTTCGATCTTACCAGTTGTCACCAATAACATGGCATATAAATATTGCTTTTTATTTTTTTTTTCTACTTGTCAACACTAGGTAGGTTTAAATAATTTAATTAAAGGTTTAGGAATAGTTCCACTCAAACGACGCACAAAAGAGCTACACAGAAGAGTTCCGTTAACGTTGTTTCTGTTACATTTCCTTTCTTCTGACTGTCGGTTCAATTGGTCATTTGTATAGCTTATTCACGTCTTGCAGCGACGACTGCCTTGCTATAGTACCCATTTTGCAAACCAGAAGTGGACGAATAATACATTACTAGGGGTGAGCGGTTATCATTTACTTTTCCTGCAGTTACTATATTTATTCCTCAATCTTTAGTCCTTGAAGAAGAAGGAGTAAAGACGAAGGACCAGAAAAAAGCAGGAGCAGAAGAATCAGGAGCAGAATAGGCAGTGGAAGAAGAAGCAGATGAAAAAGGAACAGAAGACGCAGGCGTGTAAGAAGAAGGAGCACCAAAAAAAAACAGGAGCAGAAGAAGGAGAATAATGAGCAGAAAGAAAGGGAGAATGATCAGAAGGAAAATGAGCAGAAAGAAAAGGAGAAGAATGAGCAGAAGGGAAAGGAGAATGAGCAGAAGGAAAAGGAGAAGAATGAGCAGAAGGAAAGGAGAATGAGCAGAAGGAAAAGGAGAAGAATGAGCAGAGAGGAAAGGAGAATTAGCAGAAGAAGAAGGAGAAGAATGAGCAGAAGGGAAAGGAGCATGAGCAGACGGAGAAGGAGCAGAAGAAGCAGGGGCTGAAGAAGAAAGAGAATGACAAGAATGAGCAGAAGAAAAAGGAGAATGAGAAGAAGAAGAAGAAGAAGAAGAAGAAGAAGAAGAAGAAGAAGAAGAAGAAGAAGAAGAAGAAGAAGAAGAAGAAGAAGAAGAAGAAGAAGAAGAAGAAGAAGAAGAAGAAGAAGAAGAAGAAGAAGAAGAAGAAGAAGAAGAAGAAGAAGAAGAAGAAGAAGAAGAAGAAGAAGAAGAAGAAGAAGAAGAAGAAGAAGAAGAAGAAGAAGAAGAAGAAGAAGAAGAAGAAGAAGAAGAAGAAGAAGAAGAAGAAGAAGAAGAAGAAGAAGAAGAAGAAGAAGAAGAAGAAGAAGAAGAAGAAGAAGAAGAAGAAGAAGAAGAAGAAGAAGAAGAAGAAGAAGAAGAAGAAGAAGAAGAAGAAGAAGAAGAAGAAGAAGAAGAAGAAGAAGAAGAAGAAGAAGAAGAAGAAGAAGAAGAAGAAGAAGAAGAAGAAGAAGAAGAAGAAGAAGAAGAAGAAGAAGAAGAAGAAGAAGAAGAAGAAGAAGAAGAAGAAGAAGAAGAAGAAGAAGAAGAAGAAGAAGAAGAAGAAAGAAGAAGAAGAAGAAGAAGAAGAAGAAGAAGAAGAAGAAGAAGAAGAAGAAGAAGAAGAAGAAGAAGAAGAAGAAGAAGAAGAAGAAGAAACAGGAGAAGGAGACGCATCAGCAGCAGGAGAAGGAGGAACAGGAGCAGCAGCATCATCTGCAGCAGCAGGCGAAGACGAAGATGAATGAGAGAGAATGAGGAAAGGAATAAGGAGCAAGAGAAGAATGAGGAAGAAAAAAGACGAGAAAAGGAGGAGAAGGAGTAGAAGTATGAGGAGAAGGAGAAAATAGGAGGCGAATGGGCAGGAAGTACACCATTGCATACGTCTATCTTCTCCGCCCGGTTAATCAGCCGATTGATTACTTACCAAACCGAAAGTTGATTATTTATCTTTCAGTACAGTTTTACTTTTAAAAACAGACCATAAACAAACACAATATCAAATGTTATGAGCTTATACATATATAAACAATTAACGAGTACAGCAGGAGGGTAAAGTGTGGTTCACATTTTTTTAAGGTGGGTGGGGGACAAGATATCAAGTTATCGTGGGAAACTTGAAATCGGTCGCCAAGTACACAGCGTGTGATCGTCTAATTACGAGGCATGAGGGGAACGGGGTGGGGAGCTGGGGATTAAGTTCTTAAAAGATTCATGTTCTATGATGCTTTGAAATTGCATTCCCTCTGTGGGGTTTTAAAGAGACAAGTTTTTTGGTGGCGTGGGAGAGATAACATTCGGGCCTTGCGTAGTGAAGATACTAGATTGAATCCTAAGTAAATAATAATGTTAATGTTAGTTGCATATCCTTGTCCTGACGTCGCAGTCTAACCCACCATTGTTTGACTGTCATTTCATAGCAAATTTATAGTAGTTTGGAAGTGAAGAGACCTTATCACACGCCTCTAGGCGCCTTGGGCAGACGGTCCTTGCCCCATATTTTCATAGACCAATCGGCATTAGGTGGGTGATGTGGTGAGTAGCATGCTGGCCACTTTCACTTCCCAAGACATTTCCAGGTACACGTTTAAGGTTGTGTCAACCTCGGAGCCCAGGTCAGTATTAAAATTTCGAATCTCTCCCGACGAGGATCGAACGCATGACCAACTGGCCGGCAGGCCAGCGTATAGCCACAACGCTACCGCGGCTGCCAAACTAAAATATATTTCAAGATATCCTTCTCTCGCCAGTTTACCTAGAGCATGCACATGCAAGGCTGAAGACCAAGAAGGAGTAGAAAGAGGATCCCAGTGTGCCTACAACTTTTATGTTATATAAAATGTGTGTTCCCTGATCCCTATTTCTTTCTTCACCACACTATGAATGCCAATCAATACCAGGTGAATTTATTGTCCAGGTTTATGTGCAGACTAATGCGAATTCGAGGCCTTATACACCAAACGCACGAACACGTTTTGAAAGCTGTTACGCCTGAGGTACAGATTTTCTGGACACTACTGCTACACACACACACACACACACACACACACACACACACACACACACACACACACACACACACACACACACACACACACACATGACGTTTGTGGGACTTTTCGTTCTGTCTGTAAGAATACTCCCCAACAATATAGGCAACGACAATTCTGAGTCTATTTCTTTTGAATGTCTTCGTTTATAGGCTAGAACTTGCTTTAAAATAGTTCCCATATTTTCTTAAAGTTAAATTTGGCTAACGCTGATGGCACAATGGTGTCAGGCAGTACAGTGCGATTACCGTGAGTTTGGTAAATGACACTGCAACCTTCTGCCGCTAAATATTTATTTAAAGGTGTGTGACATGTTGTTTATGTTACAGATTGGTTCGGGGAACCGATAGAAAATAGATCTCTAAAAGTTTCAAGTGTTACTTTGAATTTACTCATCGTGTTTTCTTACATAACAGAGTCGCCTGATATGTTCGTTACATTGCTGCGATGTCTTTATAAAATAAGCACAGGAACCTTATTTTTTAACTTTTTCTATCTCAGCTGTGACTTTGGAGGATTCTGAGACGTCGAGGCGTCGGGCGTTTAGAAAGCTATGGCAAACTACAGAACTAGCATTGCCTATTAATTAATAAACAGCATTTACATGATGGGGTTGATTGCAACGTCAGATAAATGACATGCAGCTGTCTGTCTCAGGCATTTGTTTCGTTACACTGTTCCTGGCTATTACTTTAGTGTTTTGTGTTACGTTACACTGTTCCTGGCTATTAATTTAGTGTCATGTTTACGTTACACTGTTCCTGGCTATTACTTTAGTGTCATAATTAAGTTACAATGTTTCTGGCTATTACTTTAGCTGTAAAAGAAAATGGAGGCCGAGGAATTAATCTGAATTTTAAAAAAAAAAAAAAAAAAAAAAAAAGAACAGGCTGAGTGGCTAATGGAAAATGTTCAAGTATCTTCGGAACAGAGGTTGAGGCTTTGAAAACTGCAGCATAAACACTGTCCAGAGAGGTATATAAGCAAAATCGTTCTTCACACATACGAATCCAATTGTTTAATTACTGAGAAAGTACTGGATTCTGCATTAAAGAATCAACTAAGGACATTCCCACCGTAGCCAAGTGAAAACAAGAAACAGAACCAACAGCCCTAAGAGCAGCACTTCAAGGTATATCCAACGGGTTGAAATTGAGTTAGTCCCTTCTCACTGCAGTATACCTGAAATGAGGAGGATGACAAATGAGGAGGATAGCAATCTGGCAATGGAAGGTGAAAGACCACCTTAATCTCACACAGACATAACCGTCAGTGACATAACGGAGAGAAACGACGATATGATAATCATTGCCGAGTCATGGGTTATTGAGAAGACCAAATGTGACCGCACTAGGGAACAAATAGAATGTTCAGACTAAAAATCAGATGGGCAGATACATCAGGCAGTGACTTTGGGGACGCTCGTGAAACACATGTCCATGCATATAGTCTGAATGAACCTACAGTAAAGCTTTGGCTGGTCTGCTGGGGAGTATTTGTACAGGCAGAATGAAAAGTTCCACAAAAGTCTTATGTGTGTGTAGCAGCAGTGTCCAGAATTTGTGAACCATCAAGTGTCACAGCTTTCAAAACGCGTTCGTCCTATTGATGCACAAGGCCTCGAATTCGCATTAGTCTACACATACACCTGGAAAATAAATCACAGGTATTGATTAGCATTCATATTGAGGTGAAGAAAGAAGTAAGGATCAGAGGACACACTATATATCATAACACGTAAAAGCTATTGACACACTGGGTTCCTTTTCTTCTTGTTCTACCAGCTTTCTACGTCAACCTGAATATATGTGTAGGAAGGAGCAGTCCGTTTGAGGTTGTTGACAACTCCCCAGTTTGTCCTCAAATAGAGCAGATGAGTTGTCACCAAGTTCTCCAGTTTATTTCTTCTCATGCCTTGCCTAAAATATCTTGACTGTCTACGGCATAATTCGCTAATCAGTTTACGGTTTTTATTTGTCTCTTGTAGGACTTGCTTGAAAAAGCAGTGTCAGGTCTTAGTCAGATATGACTAAGCTACCGTATGACAGTAGGCGCACTACTTGCTTTCTGTTAACGCCGAATGTTGGGCGGCGCTTACCAAACACGACACCCTACATTGTGTCAACGGTTCGGATGGAGGAGTGCAATTGGTTGGGGAGGGGGGGGGGGGGGGGGGTTACAAGCCTTATCCTGATGCGAGGAAATGCAACCTAAAAACAAAATGTCATAGCAGGGCAGACCAGGCTCGAAGCCTTGGTTGGCAGCTGGTCTAGGATCGAAGCTCCGACAGGCCGACAGTTAGATCATTGCTTTGCTGATCCAGCAGATTCCTCAGCTTGTCTTGTTCCAGATGTAGAGGTGTTACCTTTCCTCTGGAGTGAACTAGGCAGACATAGAGATGGATCATGCTGCATGGGCAAGACATCGTCTCTATATTTCAGCCCAGGCGTTGTACTACGGAGAGGTATAACTTCATCTCATCCCTGGTCTTAACCAGTCTCGGAATCAACGCGAGGGGTAGCAGTTATGTGTTATAAGTCCTTGTCTAATGGCTCAGTCTTCGTAGACTTAGATGGATAGGTCACTTTAGGCTGATGGATGATGATATAATACCTAAGGACATCATTTTGGTGAATTACAGATGAGTAAGAGATGTGTGTAAGCTGGACACGATTAATTCAGGCATTGATAATGCACACTGGGAGCAAGTCGCCGCTGAACGTATTTCATTGAGAGCAAATATCAAAAATTGAATGAAAACAAAGGAGAAAATAGCAGACAGATCACACACTGAGCGCGTGAGACGTAAGATGGAGCGTGATGTTAAAAATGACCATGTGTTCACAAGCATCCATTGTGGATGAACATTTACAGCGCGAATTGGTCTGATTAGTCACATTCGGTACCGCCATGGGTTGTAGTTAGTAAGCCTTTTTGAAGCACAATGTAACAAACTATCGTCTGTCAAGACGCAAGGTGCCAATGATGTAGGACTTGCTAATTGATTTTTCTGTCAGTACATTGTAACTTTGCATTTTCCTCAGAAACCACATTTCCACTGCCATTAGTTGATTTTCAGCCAGTCTGCTTATTGTCCACGTTTCACATCCATACAAAAGTGCAGGTTCTATATCAACAGTCTTTTTCGACTTGCTGTTGACATCTTTGCCGTTCTCCCTGGCCGAGTAGTTAAACTACTTTCTCCGTAATCCCGTTTATCCACGTAGGGTAACGCAGCGCACGAGAATTGGAAGCGGTTCTAGCCGCGTGTTAACTTACGAGATAAGTGAGCCGGCCGTTCAGAAAGCAATGGCAAACTACTGAGCGTAATATTGCCAAGAAATCAACGACAGCGTTAAAATGATGGTGTTGACAACGATGTCCTGTAAAGGATATGCGGTGAAAAAAACCTGACATCTTTGCATTGGTCAGTATGTTCTCCATCTTGCAAAAGGCTGCCGTCGCCATGGCGATTCTTGTTCTAATCTCTTCAAGGCACCTCCCATCATATTTTATGACTGTTTCGATATAGTTGTACCGATTCACTTATTTAAGAATATTCCCATTTACCTGTATATTACAATTATACAGACTGATTTACATACAATTAAACATGTAACATATACAAGCAGACATGATATATTGCAGTTTTAATAAACGAATAAATAACAGAAGCCTGTAATGGGAGAGGTGCCAGAAAGCCAGCAGAACAGTAAAAATAGGACAAGAAAATATACGGATTCTGTCTGTGTTATTGCCCCTTGCTGTTGTAGACAAGAAAGGGCGTCGCCTGCCGCCATTGACATGGGCCAGAATTAACGGGAAATGTCTGGATAACAATACAAGAGATACATGAGAAACCATGTTTGTGAGAACAGCTTTTAAGAGGGATTAGAGTTCTCGGATGAGGCACTGGGTCATAAGAAATACTTCACATACACCCAAACGAACCTGAATTTCTTACAATTGCTGTTTTGAAAGAAATAAAAAGTGCGGCTGGGGAAGGAGTATAGGTCGGTGAGCTAATGAATGTAGTTGACTCATTCTGTACCGATCAACTTGTTAGACCAGTGTTTCTCAACGTGGGGCCCACGCCCCACAGGGGGGCAATTTGACTGTTAAGGGGGGCAATTCGAAAATGGAAGAAATCGGCTGAATATAACAAAACGGGGAGACTTGAGACTGAAGTTAACTAAATTGGAACCTGACATAAGATCTCTTTGCAGCAAGCATCAAGCGCAAGGATCTCACTAAATTTAAATAATAAATAATTACTAATAATTAAAATAATATAGAAAAATCTTTCATTAAAATTATTTTGTACTTGAATTTCAGTTCTCCATTATATGTTTTGAAAATTTACTGTGTTTGCTCAATAATTACCTAGTGATTTCTTCCTAAAACCTATCATTCAAGTTTCTTTAGTGAACATTTCAATTTTTGAATATTAAAAATAATGTATATGTTGAGGGGGGGGGGGGCATGGGGCGGGGGAGGGGGGCAATATGAATTTTAGAAAGGCTTAAGTGGGGCATGGTACAAAAAAGGTTGGGAAACACTGTGTTAGACGGTTAAAGGTGACGTCATACCGGACATGGAAGTCACGGTTGGGCGGTGGCTAGCATGCTTGCCTGCCTGCCCGGTGGGCATCTCTTCGAATCTTAACTAAGACGTTTTTTTTGTTTAGTGACCTGGGCTGTCAGGTTGACCGGGCCTAACAAACGGATACCTGGCATTTCCTGGGAAAAAGAATCGGCCGATGTGATAATGACCACATCACCCGTCGAGTGTATCGATGGTTCTAAACTTATGGGACAAGCGCCTTATGCTCAGGAAGCGTAGTGGCTAGACTCTCGCCTGTTGGTCCGGTGGTCATGGTTCAAATCGAGATGGATTTTAAATTTTGACCTGAGTTTCCTAGTCGTCCCGGCCTAACATGAAGACCAGCTTATCACGAGGACCAGCCTAACTGAGGGCCAGCCTAACATGAGGACCAGCATAACATGAGGACCAGCCTAACATGAGGACCAGCATAATATAAGTGCTTTACACCAATGTGGGGTGAATGTACGAATTAAGAAACTTATAGTACAATCTAGATCACAGGGGTCAGATAAGAGTGAGACGGATGTTAGGTCAGAAAGGTGAAGTAAGAAATCCCAAGGCAATGGCTGAACCAATTGGGCAATAGGAAATTACTAATGAGAGGCAAGAACGCGCTGGAAAAAGAATAGACAAAGAAACCCACAGAAATATAATGTTGGAGAAATTTGGAATGGGGTTCAAGGGGTGAATTAGAATTTCACGGATGGCTCAGGGAGAGTGAATAAAGAGAGAAGTCTGGGCAATTAGGATCAGTTGAGTTTGGGCTGAGTGAGGTAAACCAGCCAAGACAGTAGAATTCAGGGACAGTTGAGTATGAGGCTAGGTGAGGGAGACTTAGCTAGAGCATTTAGTCTGAGATTAAGTGGGGGAGACTTAGCTAGAGCATTCAGTTTAGTTTAGTCGATGGATCAACATCGCGGCAGACGGGTGGAACCCATAAGTGCTCCGTTTTCCTCCTAACTCAAACTTAGTCTGGAGAAACTCAGCTCAATGCACGAACTCCGTAGCAACGGCGAGGATCCTGAAATACATTGGGTAGATTTTTAACTCGAAATTTTTTCCGGGCAGCGCCGTTAGGCTGCTCTTTTTCGATTTTCAACTGCCAAGGGATTTTTTATGTGCACAACAATACACACGGGCGTCCGATCTGACTACCCAGAGACCAGGGGAAATGTTATTACTAGAAGTCCACGAGAAAAAATCCCGATCATAGCCGGGGCTTGAACCCGGGACCTCCAGCACTGGAGGCGGACACCGTAACTCGAGACCACGCAGCAACAATGTTCCTGTCAGCACTCGATGGCTGATGGTGTCTATGTTCCCGCACCAAACCACACACACATCCCTCACCCACTCACACATAACCCACCCATACCCACAACCCCATCCACCACACATCCCCAACCCACCACACATCCCTCCTGAATTGGATGTCACGTAAAGGACGTGCGACTTACTTGAAACCATGTTTCTTGTCATCACTCGATGCCTGATGTTATCTATATCATGCTAGTAACATTTAGTCCCCGGAACATTTTCTTTCATTCATTAGGCTCACACACACACACACACACACACACACACACACACACACACACACACACACACACACACACACACACACACACACACACACACACACACACACACACACACACACACACACACACACACACACACACACACACACACACACACACACACACACACACACACACACACACACACACACACACACACACACACACACACACACACACACACACACACACACACACACACACACACACACACACACACACACACACACACACACACACACACACACACACACACACACACACACACACACACACACACACACACACACACACACACACACACACACACACACACACACACACACACACACACACACACACACACACACACACACACACACACACACACACACACACACACACACACACACACACACACACACACACACACACACACACACACACACACACACACACACACACACACACACACACACACACACACACACACACACACACACACACACACACACACACACACACACACACACACACACACACACACACACACACACACACACACACACACACACACACACACACACACACACACACACACACACACACACACACACACACACACACACACACACACACACACACACACACACACACACACACACACACACACACACACACACACACACACACACACACACACACACACACACACACACACACACACACACACACACACACACACACACACACACACACACACACACACACACACACACACACACACACACACACACACACACACACACACACACACACACACACACACACACACACACACACACACACACACACACACACACACACACACACACACACAGTGGAACCTCGCTTAATGAGCACCTCTCATAACGAGTAATTCGCATAACGAGCAAATTAAATTGTAAAAAAAATGATTCGCTGAACGAGTAACGAGGGGTGGGGAAGTCCTGGATAGTGCGCCTGCAACTGCAAGGGTTGGAAGACAAAGGGGGGGGGGGTCCAATCTCACTCTCAGAGAGTTTTGGAAGTATCACTTCCACATCGTTGCCTGCCTCAAGATGATCGAAAAGGCGTGGGAAGGGGTTACCAAGAGAACCCTCACTTCTGCTTGGAAGAAGCTTTGGCCGGAGAGCGTTGTCGAATGTGATTTTGAGGGGTTTGAGACAGTACCTGTGGAGCCTGTAGTCAACGAGATTGTGTCTTTGGCCAAGATCATGGGACTGGAGGTGGATAACAAAGATATCGATGAGCTTGTGGAAGAGCATAGCCAAGAGCTGACCACCAAAGAGCTTATGGAATTACATTGTGTTTCACAGCAAGAAGTTGTGGAAGAGAGTTTGTCCGAGGAGGAGAAGGTAACAGCAAACCAACAATCTTCTGGCGCAATAAGAGAAATACTGAAAGCATGGGAAACTGTACACTGAGAACCATCACCTTAATAAGGCAGTGGCTATGAGAGCTACTAATTTATTTATTGATAATGCTGTGTCGCATTTCCACCAAATTCTGAAGAGTCGGCATAAAACAAATTTCTCTAGGCAGATTTCTAGTAAAAAAGAGAAGTTTTTGTTGTTGTTGTTTTCTACAAATCGAATTCTCATTCCAGGTTCGTTCATTCCGCGATAGAAGAGGAAGATGAATCACGCTCCTTAACAATGTATATATAAATGTCTTTGAATAAACTTTATACAAAATATTTTGAGTATTTTTTCCTATTTTACATTAATTTGCATGGGAAAAACTGTTTTGCTTAAGGAGTGTTTCGCATTACGAGTAAGATTCTGGAACGAATTATGGTCGTTAAGAGAGGTTCCACTGTGTGTGTGTGTGCGCGAGCGCGCGTGTGTGTGTGTGGGTGTGTGTGTGTATGTTGCATATGCACCGTTCTCGAACACTCAGATTATAATATAACACAGTAAGCTCCTGCGACCACACTATTGCCGTCTAATGGCCTCATACAATGCATTGTTACGGACTATTCTCCGTCCGTGAATCTAACCACCTTCTCTGAGTCTCTTCTCTCTGGACCCAGCTCCCCTCCCTGGTCAAGAACTCAGAACTCCACCGTCTGGCCAAGTCTCCTTCACTTAGCCTCAGACTGAATGCTCTAGCTGGGGGGGGGGGGGGGGGCTGAGTGGTCTCGAGGTAGGGTGTCCGCCTCGAGTGCTGGAGGTCCCGGGTTCAGGTCCCGGTGAGGACCGGGATTTATTTTAAAAAATCCACGTGTTGATCCATCGACTAAACTAAAATAAACTAAGAACATGCTTTCAAGTTAGCCGCATGTCCTTTACATGACATCGAATTCAACTCCAGCATATTTTCGCTGTTTGTGATTTACTAGTGATTTTTGAATGACCGACGCTCATACTATTGTTAAAAATCAACACAAGGCGGTCTGGTCTGCTTCCAATACACCGACATCTGATTTCTAATGCAGTATACGGGATCATGAATCGCGTTCCTTCCCCCTTTGTCACATACGCCGGCTTGGAACTAGCACCATATACTCAATAAGTCTCATAGAGTGAAAATCTCAATACGCCTCATAGGGTGAAAATCTCAATACGCCTCATAGAGTGAAAATCTCAATACGCCTCACAGAGTGAACATCTCAATACGCCTCATAGAGTGAAAACCTCAATACGCCTCATAGACTGAAAATCTGAATACACCTCATAGAGTGAACATCTCAATACGCCTCATAGAGTGAACATCTCAATACGCCTCATAGAGTGAAAATCTTAATACGCCTTAAAGCGTGAACATCTCAATACGCCTCATAGAGTGAAAATCTCAATACGCCTCATAGAGTGAACATCTCAATACACCTCATAGAGTGAACATCTCAATACGCCTCATAGAGTGAACATCTCAATACGCCTCATAGAGTGAACATCTCAATACGCCTCATAGAGTGAACATCTCAATACGCCTCATAGAGTGAACATCTCAATACGCCTCATAGAGTGAACATCTCAATACGCCTCATAGAATGAAAATCTCAATACGCCTCATAGAGTGAAAATCTCAATACGCCTCATAGAATGAAAATCTCAATACGCCTTATAGAGTGAACATCTCAATACGCCTCATAGAGTGAACATCTCAACACGCCTCATAGAGTGAAAATCTCAATATGCCTCATAGAGTGAAAATCTCAATACGCCTCATAGAGTGAACATCTCAATACGCCTCATAGAGTGAACATCTCAATACGCCTCATAGAGTGAAAATCTCAATACGCCTCATAGAGTGAAAATCTCAATACACCTCATAGAGTGAACATCTCAATACGCCTCATAGAGTGAACATCTCAATACGCCTCATAGAGTGAAAATCTCAATACGCCTCATAGAGTGAAAATCTCAATACACCTCATAGAGTGAACATCTCAATACGCCTCATAGAGTGAACATCTCAATACGCCTCATAGAGTGAAAATCTCAATACACCTCATAGAGTGAACATCTCAATACGCCTCATAGAGTGAACATCTCAATACGCCTCATAGAGTGAAAATCTCAATACGCCTCATAGAGTGAAAATCTCAATACGCCTCATAGAGTGAAAATCTCAATACACCTCATAGAGTGAACATCTCAATATGCCTCATAGAGTGAACATCTCAATACGCCTCATAGAGTGAAAATCTCAATACGCCTCATAGAGTGAAAATCTCAATACACCTCATAGAGTGAACATCTCAATACGCCTCATAGAGTGAACATCTTAATACACCTCATAGAGTGAACATCTCAATACGCCTCATAGAGTGAACATCTCAATACGCCTCATAGAGTGAAAATCTCAATACACCTCATAGAGTGAACATCTCAATACGCCTCATAGAGTGAAAATCTCAATACGCCTCATAGAATGAAAATCTCAATACACCTTATAGAGTGAACATCTCAATACGCCTCATAGAGTGAACATCTCAATACGCCTCATAGAGTGAAAATCTCAATACGCCTCATAGAGTGAAAATCTCAATACACCTCATAGAGTGAACATCTCAATACGCCTCATAGAGTGAACATCTCAATACGCCTCATAGAGTGAAAATCTCAATACGCCTCATAGAGTGAAAATCTCAATACACCTCATAGAGTGAACATCTCAATACGCCTCATAGAGTGAAAATCTCAATACGCCTCATAGAGTGAAAATCTCAATACGCCTCATAGAGTGAAAATCTCAATACACCTCATAGAGTGAACATCTCAATATGCCTCATAGAGTGAACATCTCAATACGCCTCATAGAGTGAAAATCTTAATACGCCTTAAAGCGTGAACATCTCAATACGCCTCATAGAGTGAAAATCTCAATACGCCTCATAGAGTGAACATCTCAATATGCCTCATAGAGTGAACATCTCAATACGCCTCATAGAGTGAAAATCTCAATACGCCTCATAGAGTGAAAATCTCAATACACCTCATAGAGTGAACATCTCAATACGCCTCATAGAGTGAACATCTCAATACACCTCATAGAGTGAACATCTCAATACGCCTCATAGAGTGAACATCTCAATACGCCTCATAGAGTGAAAATCTCAATACACCTCATAGAGTGAACATCTCAATACGCCTCATAGAGTGAAAATCTCAATACGCCTCATAGAATGAAAATCTCAATACACCTTATAGAGTGAACATCTCAATACGCCTCATAGAGTGAACATCTCAATACGCCTCATAGAGTGAAAATCTCAATACGCCTCATAGAGTGAAAATCTCAATACACCTCATAGAGTGAACATCTCAATACGCCTCATAGAGTGAACATCTCAATACGCCTCATAGAGTGAAAATCTCAATACGCCTCATAGAGTGAAAATCTCAATACACCTCATAGAGTGAACATCTCAATACGCCTCATAGAGTGAAAATCTCAATACGCCTCATAGAGTGAAAATCTCAATACGCCTCATAGAGTGAAAATCTCAATACACCTCATAGAGTGAACATCTCAATATGCCTCATAGAGTGAACATCTCAATACGCCTCATAGAGTGAAAATCTTAATACGCCTTAAAGCGTGAACATCTCAATACGCCTCATAGAGTGAAAATCTCAATACGCCTCATAGAGTGAACATCTCAATACACCTCATAGAGTGAACATCTCAATACGCCTCATAGAGTGAACATCTCAATACGCCTCATAGAGTGAACATCTCAATACGCCTCATAGAGTGAACATCTCAATACGCCTCATAGAGTGAACATCTCAATACGCCTCATAGAGTGAACATCTCAATACGCCTCATAGAATGAAAATCTCAATACGCCTCATAGAGTGAAAATCTCAATACGCCTCATAGAATGAAAATCTCAATACGCCTTATAGAGTGAACATCTCAATACGCCTCATAGAGTGAACATCTCAACACGCCTCATAGAGTGAAAATCTCAATATGCCTCATAGAGTGAAAATCTCAATACGCCTCATAGAGTGAACATCTCAATACGCCTCATAGAGTGAACATCTCAATACGCCTCATAGAGTGAAAATCTCAATACGCCTCATAGAGTGAAAATCTCAATACACCTCATAGAGTGAACATCTCAATACGCCTCATAGAGTGAACATCTCAATACGCCTCATAGAGTGAAAATCTCAATACGCCTCATAGAGTGAAAATCTCAATACACCTCATAGAGTATACGCCTCATAGAGTGAAAATCTCAATACACCTCATAGAGTGAACATCTCAATACGCCTCATAGAGTGAACATCTCAATACGCCTCATAGAGTGAAAATCTCAATACGCCTCATAGAGTGAAAATCTCAATACGCCTCATAGAGTGAAAATCTCAATACACCTCATAGAGTGAACATCTCAATATGCCTCATAGAGTGAACATCTCAATACGCCTCATAGAGTGAAAATCTCAATACGCCTCATAGAGTGAAAATCTCAATACACCTCATAGAGTGAACATCTCAATACGCCTCATAGAGTGAACATCTCAATACACCTCATAGAGTGAACATCTCAATACGCCTCATAGAGTGAACATCTCAATACGCCTCATAGAGTGAAAATCTCAATACACCTCATAGAGTGAACATCTCAATACGCCTCATAGAGTGAACATCTCAATACGCCTCATAGAGTGAAAATCTCAATACGCCTCATAGAGTGAAAATCTCAATACACCTCATAGAGTGAACATCTCAATACGCCTCATAGAGTGAACATCTCAATACGCCTCATAGAGTGAAAATCTCAATACACCTCATAGAGTGAACATCTCAATACGCCTCATAGAGTGAACATCTCAATACGCCTCATAGAGTGAAAATCTCAATACGCCTCATAGAGTGAAAATCTCAATACGCCTCATAGAGTGAAAATCTCAATACACCTCATAGAGTGAACATCTCAATATGCCTCATAGAGTGAACATCTCAATACGCCTCATAGAGTGAAAATCTCAATACGCCTCATAGAGTGAAAATCTCAATACACCTCATAGAGTGAACATCTCAATACGCCTCATAGAGTGAACATCTCAATACACCTCATAGAGTGAACATCTCAATACGCCTCATAGAGTGAACATCTCAATACGCCTCATAGAGTGAAAATCTCAATACACCTCATAGAGTGAACATCTCAATACGCCTCATAGAGTGAAAATCTCAATACGCCTCATAGAATGAAAATCTCAATACACCTTATAGAGTGAACATCTCAATACGCCTCATAGAGTGAACATCTCAATACGCCTCATAGAGTGAACATCTCAATACGCCTCATAGAGTGAACATCTCAATACGCCTCATAGAATGAAAATCTCAATACGCCTCATAGAGTGAAAATCTCAATACGCCTCATAGAGTGAAAATCTCAATACGCCTCACAGAGTGAAAATCTCAATACGCCTCACAGAGTGAAACACTTAATACGCCTCAAACAGTGAAACTCGGCCATATACTTTACTTACTCTACTTATCCCCACTTACATTCTAAGCGTTCCTTGGTATCCCTGATTTGAAAACCGGGTAATGAGATACCCCTAGCATCTATCAGTCGTGGAGGCTCCACTATTCTTCATTCACTCGTTCCTGGGGAGTGGCGAGACCTGAGTCGCTCCCAGGAATGCTAACTACGCAGTCAAGAGGTGGTATCCGTCCATCCAGACACTTGTGCTCTATTGGTATATGGTATGCGCTGTATCTTGTCAATGACACGTCACAGCTAACACTGAGAAAGTTACTGACATGCAGATCGCATGCCACTCTCCGTCTACGGCCGTAACCAAGTGCCTATGTCGTATCTGAGATCATGAATTCCCTCAGGAATAATACACTTAGGGTGGTTAGACACCTGATCATACACATAGATAGAGGATGCCACACAATGAAACTATGCAGCGTATTTTCGCTACACATTTATATCTTGCTACCCAAAAAGCGTTTTACATACACACACGCACACATAAACACACACACACACACACACACACACACACACACACACATAAATATATATATATATATATATATATATATATATATATATATATATATATATATATATATATATATATATATAATTGTGAGTGCGTGCGTGCATGCGTGCGGTTCGGTGCGGTTCGGTGTGTGTGTCTGTGTCTGTGTGTGTGCGCGTCTGTGTGTGTGTGTGTGGGGGGGGGGGAGGAACCAAAAGGCCATATTGCATAAGAAACTGCGCAATGCTTTACGATGTCGAATTCTATAATAATTATCTTTGGAGGATAATTGACTTGGCTTGGGATGACACGTCTTGTTCTATGTTGTTCTTTCTTCTGCGCAGCGACACAAAGCTTGTTTTAAATTGCTTCTTCAATTTGCATTTCTGTTTGTTTGAAGCCGTGTGATCAGTATTCCTTGTTCAGCTGTCTCCCGGTTACCAACTCTATAGCAACAACATTGCATTGTCAAGACAGAGCTGCCGAAAATAGCGCCTGTTAAAAGTCACAACAAACATCACAAGAGAAAATTACAATTCACGCAGCCATCATCTATCATGTTCAACAAGGATACTCGTTAATTTATTGTCTTCTTTCTTTTCTTCTGTCTATGTCTGATGTTTGTGTGCGTGTTAGTGATTGTGTGTGTGTGTGCCTTCGTGTGTGTGTGTGTCTGTCTGTCTGTCTGTCTGTCTGTGAAACGTAGTTAACACACACACACACACACACACACACACACACACACACACACACACACACATTCACAGTCTTGATTCACCGAATGAAGATGCGCGAACAAATACACAGGGCTTGGAATAAAGGACTTGCATGATAAAAGGTTGTTAAACGCTTTCTTGCTATACAGAATGTTCCAAGTGCTTGTTACTTAACTCTTTTGTCCCAGGCTATTGTTACTTTAGCTTTTTATGTGGCAGCGAGTTCTTCTTTTATGTATTACCTAACTGTGTCTTAAAGCACACATAGTATTGATTGGCGCTTACAGAAGGAGAAGAAGGAAGTATAGACTAGAGGACCCACAAGACATTTTATGTTTATTTATGTAACTGTCTCAGCGGCCTCAACGGGTTCCACAATTGATTTCCTGTGTCTTAAGGAGAAGATGGTTGGTTGGTTGGTTGGTTGGTTGGTTGGTTGGTTGGTTGGCTGGCTGGCTGGCTGGCTAGTTGGTTGGTTGGTTGGTTGGTTGGTTTGGTGGGTGGGTGGGTGGGTGGTTTGCTGTTTGTTTGCTTGCCTATTTGTGTGGTTGCTTGTTTGGGTATTAGTGAATGATCTTTAAGATTGTAAGTGTTAAATCTCCAGTCCAATACACTGATGTTCAGTTCGCCCGAGCCCCGAATGGGACTGAGATCGAACCAAGAGAGATTGGTATAGATACCTTCCCCCGACCAGGTAGCGAAGTACTAGCTCATTGGGGAGATGTGTTGCAGGGCTGTCTGTCCCCTCTCCAAGCCCAGAAACAAGCGCAGTCTGCAAGAACCGATACTGGAACTTCACGTCTGCAGAGAGGACAATTAGGATGCAACCAGGAATTGCTCAGCTCAGTGCACGTGAACTCGATGCGTGTAGTCCCAGGTTGGTCATGTTTCTTTCACATGTTTTAATCGTTTCGTTGTCAGATGACTATAAACCAAGGGTCAGTGCGGTGTGGTAATACAACATTATCTGGGACAAAAATGAGTAAGGAAAGTATGTTACGGATGTGTTAATCAATGTTATGATTCATTTGGTAGATAATAAGATTAGACACAAAATATATCATTTTCGTCAGATTAGAATGGTCGAGTGATTAAGGGCACTCGCTCTTAAACTTCCCGTGTGCTGATGCAGAGATAGCGGGTTCAGCTAATATACCGGTCAGTTGGACTAAAATGTTGACCAATGGTCGTTGCCATGATGAAGTAAATTACAAGTACCTCAAAAGTCGTAGTGGGTTTGCCTGAAGGCGAGTGACGCTGCCACACGCCAAGATAAGTCCGTGCACTGGAATTAGTAGCACATATATGGACAACGCTTGAGTTCAAAGCGGGCGAACAAAAATGTGGTTATCCTCAATGACTTCTTTGTATTGCAATGAATAATTATATCGCATATACCTTTCCCTAATATGTGCATAGCATGCTACATTTTGGGGACCAACGTTACGAGAACTCAGTGGCATACTCCCCTGGTCATACAACTGGCAGAGGCAACGCAAGAGCGGATCTGTTGGATTCAAGAGCGCCAGTAGCTGCAACACTCACGCTGGACAGGGAATATATTCTGAAGACTATCTATGAATGGCTACTAGTTAAAGACACAGTAACAGATGAAACAATATATTTAAGGATGCTTGAGTTGTGATTTAAGTGTGATTCAGTCAGGTAGGGGAGTAATAGAGGACGAGGTCGACGTCTTTGCATAAACTGTGTTTTTAGAACTATCAGCATTCACACATACACGAAAAACAGTAAATGCGTACAGTCATGAACAACATACAGTTATTGTCTCCTGTTATGTAAAGCAAAGAACAATTATCTCCAACCATAAACACATTATTTACTTCCATCCATATACACCGTTGAACAACAGTACAGTCATATACAATACAGAGTAATTCTCTAGTCATTAATAACATACCGTACCTATCATCGGTTCAATTCAACACATCACAACTATCACGGCATATTACAGCATAGAGCAAGCTGTTAAATCATATAGAACACAGAACAAATACCTACAGTTATATACAGCACAGAACAGCTATCTCCAGACATATACAACTATTACATTTAAAGTCGAGCAACTATCGCCACTCATTTCCAACACAACACAACCGTCACGTCCGACGTCTGTATGTAGTCGCCTGTAGGGACGTCAACCAGGCGAACGTGCGGCAATTTCAGTAATGAAAGTTCTGTAAAATGGGCTGGAATTTGACCACTCTAAAAGCGATCAAGTAATATTACGATCTTTAATGCCTGGCCTCGTGTGAAACACGACAGTCAAGACCGGCACGTGCCAGGCACACTTTAATGCCTCATGCACGCTGGCTGATTTATTCCCCGTATGCTTTTTTTCTGTTTTAAAGATAACTGTTTAGTGACCTGGGGTTCTCTTGAGACCAAAGAACATGCTCTAATCATCCGCTGCTGTATGTGCACTGCCGACAGAGAGCTTCAGTAGATGTGGCAAATTATGTTAATTGTCTGCAGTATTCAAGAACGGCTTAGGTCTTTATTCCGGTTTGATTCCCATTTTCTATTAGAGTTAATTAGCTGATTAAGTGACAGGGATCGTTGATGTCTCACGCGACTTCCCGTATCAGCTATGGGCTTATACATAGTAGTTTTCCCTATGCAACCGCCTTTAATTTGATACAACATGCCTGCTACCATATTAACTTGTAAGTCATAAATCTCGTATTGTCAAGGTGCTGGGAGAGACAGAGATAGAAGTAGAAGAGACAGAGATAGAAGTAAGATAGAAATAGATACAAGTGGGACAAGGACAGAGGAAACTAAAGGACAAAGACAGGACATAATAGGGACTCTATACAAGAGCATACATAGAGAAAGACAGTAGAAGGAGATAGTACTCCAAACCAGGGTTAGGACCAGACCTAGACAGGACACGCATGTGTCATAGCTAGGACATAACTAGGACGTAAAGGGATTCACTCCCGTACTAGGACAGAGTACCGTAAGCACGGGGATTACCCGTAAACAGACTGAACTCTAGTATAGCTGTAGGCTACGAGGACTGGACAACTGGACGACGTGGCAAGTGTGCCAGCACGCCGCACAACTAACAGCACGAGAAAAGAGGGACAAGAAACTGGACTGGACATGTGAATTGAGTCAGACGGAGACTGACAGTCGGTGTGACAGGACATCTGTGTTTTTCCCTTGCGGTGTATAGTTTAGAGAGGGCATAGTTACACTTAATCAATGATAGTAGATTGCAATTGAGTAATGGATATTAACTGTGTATGCTCAGAGAGCGAGCTTTGTAAAATATAATTAAACATGAATTCTGATAGTCCATTTACCCAACGATGTGTTTGTAGTTACGAGGGGTGAATGAAGGGGTCCGCATGATTGTATGAAATCAAGTTGTTGACACATATACTCTCGTCGGTAACGTGATGACGGTAAGAATCAGCAGTGGTTCGAATCGCATCGGTAACTTACGGGGTATGTGAGCCGGCCGCTCAGAAAGCAATGGCAAACTACTGAGCGTAATCTTGCCAAGAAATCAACATACAGCTGAAAGATGCTGGTGTTGACAGCGATGTCCTGTAAAGGATATGCAAAAAAAAAAAAAAAGTCATAAATGCGACAGAGCCATACTTTCCATTTTCCGTCATACATTTGTGTTCGGTCCAAATCTATTTGGCAATTAATCTGTTAATTAAACGTTTCCTTTCCTTCTTTCTTACGGAAACGATAGATGAGATGGCCAAGCGAACCAAGAATGTGGGCATTGTTGGAAAGTATGGTACCAGATACGGTGCTTCATTTAGAAAGACTGTGAAGAATATCGAGGTTACACAACACAGTACCTACACATGTCCCTATTGGGGACATGAATCCATAAAGAGAAATGCTGTTGGCATTTGGAACTGTAACAGATGTTCCGAAAACGCTTGCACAATGTTCCAAAACTGTTGAAAGAAGTGCCTGGGTTTACTCGACCACTGGTGCTGCACGATATGATGCTACATCATAAATAAATCTCATGACTGAAAACTGACAACAACAACAACAACAAATAATAAGGACGTCATATAGGACTGGTATGGAAATATAAAGTCATCATTGCTGTTGATTGGTGGGTGAATTCTCTGAAAGATTGAGTTTTAACTGTAAGTCAGATAACGTTCAGGATGTCTGGGCCCTGAAAACAGCTTGCATCCATTGGCGTGGGGTTGGTGTGGAGACCTTCTGCCTGATCCGGAGTGGAGACCTTCTGTCTGATCCAGTGTGGAAACCTTCTGTCTGATCCGGTGTGGAGACCTTCTGTCTGATCCGGTGTGGAGACCTTCTGTCTGATCCAGTGTGGAAACTTTCTGTCTGATCCAGTGTGGAGACCTTCTGTCTGATCCGGTGGGGAGACCTGTCTGATCCAGTGTGGAGACCTTCTGTCTGATCCGGTGGGGAGACCTGTCTGATCCAGTGTGGAGACCTTCTGTCTGATCCGGTGTGGAAACCTTCTGTCTGATCCAGTGTGGAGACCTTCTATCTGATCCAGTGTGGAGACCTTCTGTCTGATCCGGTGGGGAGACCTGTCTGATCCAGTGTGGAGACCTTCTGTCTGATCCGGTGTGGAAACCTTCTGTCTGATCTGGTGCGGAGACCTTCTGTCTGATCTGGTGCGGAGGCACCCCTCCACAGAGTCTGTGTTGCAAAGATCCCCTTCCCTTCTCGAAGCTCGAAGAGAATAGTTTGGTAGAGTGTGACCAGAAGATATGGCCGACACTCAGTACTGGCAGACGCACATATAATCAGGCTCATTCCGATACCATTAGCATTGGGACTCTTCGATGGTTGGTGAAGTTGGGGACACAGAGCGTATTGGAATGTTTTGTGTGCTGTGATGTCGGTTTCTGACTAAAATCAACGGAATAATATTAATATTATATGTGGATTGAATAATAATGTTGTAAATGAACATTTAGATGGCGATTACGTTACTTGATGAATTCATTAAATAATTTTGTTATGCACGACTAAAACAATTATATTAACAATTACTTTGATTATTAAAGAATAAGTTTTTTTATGCGTAATTAATTAGTTCAATAATTACCTAACGAATTAATTAAATAAATTACCAAAAAAAAAGTTAATTAATACGTTACAAATGAATTAGTGACGAATTGATTAATTAAATTATGTAGCAAATTAGTTAGGAAAAACACATAAAGACATATTTACGCAATTTCGTTAATACTGAATTAAACGATTGTATGACGAATGAGCTATCCAGTTACCTAAAGAATGAGTGGAGTTTTCTAGATAATGTTCGCTTGTTTAAATGTCGTTGGCTTCCCTTATTTTTTAAAGTTCTGTCAGATGTGACTGCGCTACCGTATGACAGAAGACGGTACCTAGTGGAGTATTTGCTTTCTATTAGCGCCAAATGTTGGGCGGAGTTCACCAAATCCGATACCCCACGTGGTGCCAAAGGCTTCGGTAGGAGGTGTGCAACTGGAGGGGTACAAGTCGTATCCTGTTGCGAAGAAATATACCGTAATCTAAAGACTAAATGTCATGACAGGCAGACCAGGTCCAAAGCGTTGATCAGCAACTGGTCTGGGATCAAAGCTCCGACAGGCGGACAGTTAAGGCAGCTTCTGCAAGTTTTCCTGTTCCATATGTATTGGTGTTAACCTTTCCTCTGGAGTAAACTCGGCAGGCCGAGAGAGGGATCATGCTGAATGGGTAATACAGTCTACAATGCAGCCCAGGCGGTGTACAATGAAGAGGTTATGAAGCCTTTCTGTTAAGCACAATAACTATCGTCTATCACGACGGCAAGGTGCCGGCAGCCATTCTCTATTTAATTACAGCTGAGGACGTGTTAATACCGGCACCTAACATTATCAAGCACACTGTCTGACTGACAATCCGCCCGCAGGACAGGTAGATTGACATGATACTGCTAATTCACACGATCCAGACACCAGCAGCCTAGAGATGATGGTACATTTCGCTCTACTAATGTCAAATAAGTTATATCTAGGAAGCACAAGGTGCCTCGTACAGATATGCCTGCAGGCTAACTAACGTTAAACTCAAGACGTATGTCAGAGACTTTGCCTAATGATGTACGTGGGAGAAAGCAGCCTGGAATTAAAACTTTGATCAGAGAGCTGTTGGAATGCTCAAATTACTTTCAGCAGTAAATGTATATGTACTTTCGCGTAATCTTTACAATGTAATGTGTTTATGGTTTATTACGCACACTCAGGTGTTCTGTTTTCACATAACGAGAACTGTGTTAATCTGAACTATGACTGTATTCTTCTCCTCTTGTTCTTCTTCTTCTTCTTCTTCTTCTTCTTCTTCTTCTTCTTCTTCTTCTTCTTCTTCTTCTTCTTCTTCTTCTTCTTCTTCTTCTTCTTCTTCTTCTTCTTCTTCTTCCTCTTCTTCTTCTTTCTTCTTCTTCTTCTTCTTCTTCTTCTTCTTCTTCTTCTTCTTCTTCTTCTTCTTCTTCTTCTTCTTCTTCTTCTTCTTCTTCTGCTTTTTATCTCCTCATGGGGCTATGTCATCAAACAATAACAACTCACACCAAGCGATTGTAGACTAGTTTATTATTGGTTGATTTTCTACGGGATGAGGCGGTCAATCTCACACCAACCCTCCTTAGTAGCATCCAATGGCAAGTATGGGTGGTTACATTGTTACTTCTTCTTCTTCTGCTGCGTTCATCGGGAGATTTGTTTTTTCGGACGTGATTGCGTTGTGCCTGTTTACAGCAGAGCTGCGTTCTTGCGCCGTTAGGCCGTTACGCCCGACTTCTGCTGGCATGTGTTGACCGGGTTAACCTTCCCGGGGGTTTCTTAGGACGTTTCACTCTCATTGTTGTGGTGTTAACCCCCATCCCAGCTGGCCCACTTAGAACAGCCGAAGACATCCCGGTCAGCCCTCAAGGAAAGGCAGGGGCAGACCATGGGCATTCCCCGTCATCCAAGGAGACTTCCATAGTTGCAGAGCCGACACACCGCACTCTGGTACTGGGCTCACCTAAGGAATCGTCACGTCCTGCACATGGCTGCTTAGCCTCACTTCCGTATATTGGGCCCTCCGTTCACCACAGGCTGTTCCACCGGAAACCAGAAGAATGCAGTCTGCAGATGACATCCACACAGTGAGCTTTTGATTCGGAAATTCCACGTAATGGGTGTGCTATCTGTCTCAAAGTGCCTGTCCGCTAAACGCAACTGGAGCAAACACAAAAAGCATCATCGAAAAATCGGAACTTGATAACAGAATGATTCAGAACAGCATACTCAAGTGAAGCGAACGATTTTCCAGACGTTTATTTCCGCCACCGGTACAAGGATTAAAACTCTGGCAGAAAAGCAGGCTGATCCCTAACCACAGGATCGGCACCTACTCAAATACATCCACCCCTGAGCTCCCAAACCAGCTCGTCGCCCTTGAAGCCTTCCTATCCATTCTTCAGCTCAATTTCTTGGATATTAAAATTCAGTCTAGGTGGATTTCTATTCCCGATCCATTCACCGTTGTCGCCTCAATAAATTCCTCTCCGGACTCCCAGCTGTCTCATTACGAAATCACCGCCTCCAGGTGTCACCTTCACACGGAGCCTTTATAAACACATCCTTTCGAATCCACGAATTCACAGCGTCTCCCGTTGCCATCTAGTGACGTTGTTTTTATTCCCTTGGTTTCTCATATTTGTCATCCAGTTTTGTGACTGTCTGGGAAAATCCAATAAGGTCTCTTCTTTATATTTGGTGGCGCGTGTGCCGTTATGTGGCACTATCTAAGAAATATTCAATTTCGTGCCACTACTGACACTTTTCCATCTTTTATGAAGCCCACACAGTTAACTTTCGATTCGAACTTTCCATGTAATGAATTTGCTATCGAAGCAATATTCCATTTCGTGCCACTTGGACGCTTTTCCCACCTTTGATGACGCCCACACAATGAGCTTTTGATTCGGACTTTCCACGTAATGGATTTGCTAGCCAAAGCAATATTCCATTTCATGCCTCTGGAATGCTTTTGTAACCGACATACCTGTGGAATGAAGTTGGCAGTGTAAGTACTTTTTCACGCACCTTCAGATGTCAACCTGAATGTAGTTAAAGTAAGCCGCGGTCAACTTGAGCTTGTTGATATCTCCATAGAGCTTGTCCTTAAATGAAGCAGGCGTGGGCCAAAATATCTTTCTGTTCTGCATATACTGGGCACCCCTGCAAGAAATGTTTAGCTGTCATTTTACCAGTTCCACAATTACATTCATCGGTATCTCCTATCTTGATTCATCCAGCTGGAATCAATACTCTTGTTGATGCACGGTATAACTATGCTATTTTCCTTGTATTTTATTCATATCGGACTGTTTGCACACCATTTGGCAACACAAACTTTTGTAGCCCAAGAGCACCTTTCTAAACCGTTTCAAACCACCATTTTCGTTTCTCTTATGTCAACAAGAAACTGTTGTTGAATTTAATTTTTATTTTGTGTTTTATTTAGCCTTTTATCTGTTTGTGTTGTCCTGTTCTTGACAAAGGTCGTAGAACCGAAACGTTGATCGTGCCGTGTTGTCCTATAATACTTATTGTTTATTTTAATACTTTAGTATTATATATTTATTGATTGTTTATGTTTTTTGATAAGTGACACTTTGTTTCCATCTGTGTAAGATGGAGGTCTATGTAAGGTATGTACACGGTGTCTGTGTCTAGTATGTTTCTTCTTTTCGCAGGAGCTAACTATACCTAATTGTTTGCAATTCATATTGATATATCCTGCTGCAGCCGTTGCTTTTTTTTTTTCGCTTCTTAGTTGTACACAATTTGGAATTTAGTCTTCATTTAGTGACCCAGTATATCTATCTTATTTAGATATACACGGGGCAATCCATACTCTTCTCTTGTGTTTGTTTGTTTGTTTGTTTGTTTGTTGTTTGTTTGTTTTCGTTAGCTTGCTTTGAACTCAAGCATAGTCCATACACATTACCTCTAGCAGTGCCGGACTGAATTTTGCGCGTTCATTTGTTTTCCCTATTAACAGTGTTCCTCGCCATCAAGCGAACCCACACCGACCTCAGAGGTACTTGTAATTTACGTCCCCATGTCAAGGACGAGAGCTCAACATTTTAGTCCAATTGTCCGGTGTAGGGGTTTATACCCTTACCTCAGCAGCAGCACACAAGATGTTTAAGAACACGCGTTCTTATCCATTCAGCAATGCTAACCTTTCTTTTATTTGATCTTCCGAACCAGTTTCCTTTCTTTGTTTGTTAATAAAGTTTTCACTAGACTGGTGAACACATTTTACTGTGCATGTATGGCTCTGGTGTGAGAATTTCGCAAACAATATATTTCATACACGCAGTCTTTCAAAATCCGTTTTACCGGACTTCAACATAAGAAATATAGGGATAAACGAAGTACTATTATAAATATATAAAACGAATCCCGTGATCGTTACTGTTGTACGGATGTGAAGTTTCAGTAAATCAAAGTACATGTATGCACATATTGAGGTCAACTGGGTATATAAGTTAGCTCAATATGTGTCGTCAACCAGCACTCATATGGTGATATGTTCAATGTCCAACCGAGCGCCTACACTTCCCAGAACATTTAATGGCACCTATTTTAGGCTGATTTGACATGGAAGCCCAGGTCAATTGTTGTAAAATCCGTCTCAATGTGTATTCAAACATATGATCGTCAGGCTGGCAGGCAAGCTTGCTAGCCATTGCGGTAATGCGACAGATAATTTGCCAGTTCGAAAACCCATACGTATGAGTGTGTGTGTGTGTGTGTATGTGTGTGTGCGTGTGTGTGTGGGTGTGGGTGTGTGTGTTTTGTATGTGCGTGTGTGCGTGTGTGCATGCGTTTGAGACCGTCTCTGTGTCTGTCATTTTGGGAACAATATGTACAATCCCAGTGTCCTCAGTCCAGTCAATCTCACATGTCCCCTACACATCCAACCCTCCAAGTGCGGGTCCTCGTTCGGCTCCCTGCCAGCGTCTGCCAGTCCATTTAACTACACATACGCTAATGTCAAGAACGCAGGAGAGGAAAGCGAACGTTCTGGAATGTTGAAGTGGCAGTGAACAAACGTAGCAACAAAACTTTGTGCTATCAACAACTACAACCTCTGCTCAGTACTTCACATAATTAGAGCGCGGCAGAGAACAATTCCACCCTAAACTGTTCACACCGATGTCAGCCTTGTCATTAACAGTAGGGCAGACATTTGACTTGTTCATTCAGCAGGAACAGTGTCGCAACTTAACGAGCATCTAACCGCTATCTCTCCCTGTTATCAGTTGCTCCTGATAGTTGTTATTCTCGCGAGGACTGGTTCTGTTGACGGAGAGTTGAACTGGAGAAAAGCCATTAGTTGTCACTTTCTTATAGTTTGTTTCAGTTTACCTGGACGTTGCACGCACGAATTACACCAGAGATGTGTATATTTTTTTTTCTACAGAGGACGCTCCAAATTCTGTGAGGAAAGAACTTATTCCAAATTTACCAGAGAGCGAGAATCGAAACTCCAAGATGTATCATAATCGCCTTGCATTCTGATATGTTGGCTTTAGGTCTTGTCTATTTATTGCCATATCTTACTGCATTTTAGAAAATGATAAGAATCTTATGCAATAAGTCACTATCATTAAATGTCAGAAAGAGAGTGCTAAAGTGCTATACAAAACCTGTGTTGCTGTATGGCTGTAAATCTTGGAATGTAAATGAACAAATTAGGAAGAATTTGGAAAGAACTGATATGTGATTTCTAAGACGAATGTTGCAAATTCCTTGGGCTACCGAAGTAACTAACGACGATTGCCTGAAAGAGACCAATGAAACTAGAACATTATATACAACAATAAAATAAGAGACAAACAGCTTTTTTGGTCATGTCATGAGAAGAGAGGCATTGGAGAACATTGTGACGACTAGAAAGATCGAGGCGAAGAGAGGCAGAGGCCGACCAAAAGAAATGATGCTGGGTGGAATGAGACGATGGCGTAGAGGAATATCAGCAGCAGAGTTGATACAGAACACCAAAGGCCAAGATATATGGAGAGACACGAACGCCTAGGCCAACTGGCATGGCACTTGATGATAATGATATCTTAATACAAGCCACATGTTACGTTTCCACTAGATAGAGACTAGTTAATATATCACGAACAAGTAATCCATGGTTTCCACTAGATAGAGACTAGTTAATATATCCCGAACCAGTAATCCAAGTGTTTCCACTAGATAGAGACTAGTTAATATATCCCGAACCAGTAATCCATGTGTTTCCACTAGATAGAGACTAGTTAATATATCCCGAACCAGTAATCCACGTGTTTCCACTAGATAGAGACTAGTTAATATATCCTGAACCAGTAATCCATGTGTTTCCACTAGATAGAGACTAGTTAATATATCCCGAACCAGTAATCCACGTGTTTCCACTAGATAGAGACTAGTTAATATATCCCGAACCAGTAATCATGTGTTTCCACTAGCTAGAGACTAGTTAATATATCCCGAACCAGTAATCCATGTGTTTCCACTAGCTAGAGACTAGTTAATATATCCTGAACCAGTAATCCATGTGTTTCCACTAGATAGAGACTAGTTAATATATCCTGAACCAGTAATCCATGTGTTTCCACTAGCTAGAGACTAGTTAATATATCCCGAACCAGTAATCCACGTGTTTCCACTAGATAGAGACTAGTTAATATATCCTGAACTAGTAATCCATGTGTATCCACTAGCTAGAGACTAGTTAATATATCCCGAACCAGTAGTCCATGTGTTTCCACTATACAGAGACTAGTTAATATATCCCGAACCAGTAATCCACGTGTTTCCACTAGATAGAGACTAGTTAATATATCCCGAACCAGTAATCCACGTGTTTCCACTAGCTAGAGACTAGTTAATATATCCCGAACCAGTAATCCATGTGTTTCCACTAGCTAGAGACTAGTTAATATATCCCGAACCAGTAATCCATGTGTTTCCACTAGCTAGAGACTAGTTAATATATCCTGAACCAGTAATCCACGTGTTTCCACTAGATAGAGACTAATTAATATATCCTGAACCAGTAATCCATGTGTTTCCACTAGCTAGAGACTAGTTAATATATCCCGAACCAGTAATCCATGTGTTTCCACTAACTAGAGACTAGTTAATATATCCCGAACCAGTAATCCATGTGTATCCACTAGCTAGAGACTAGTTAATATATCCCGAACCAGTAGTCCATGTGTTTCCACTATACAGAGACTAGTTAATATATCCCGAACCAGTAATCCACGTGTTTCCACTAGATAGAGACTAGTTAATATATCCCGAACCAGTAATCCACGTGTTTCCACTAGCTAGAGACTAGTTAATATATCCCGAACCAGTAATCCATGTGTTTCCACTAGCTAGAGACTAGTTAATATATCCCGAACCAGTAATCCACGTGTTTCCACTAGATAGAGACTAGTTAATATATCCTGAACCAGTAATCCATGTGTTTCCACTAGCTAGAGACTAGTTAATATATCCCGAACCAGTAATCCATGTGTTTCAACTAGATAGAGACTAGTTAATATATCCCGAACCAGTAATCCACGTGTTTCCACTAGATAGAGACTAGTTAATATATCCCGAACCAGTAATCCATGTGTTTCCACTAGCTAGAGACTAGTTAATATATCCCGAACCAGTAATCCATTTGTTTCCACTAGTTAGAGACTAGTTAATATATCCCGAACCAGTAATCCATGTGTTTCCACTAGATAGAGACTAGTTAATATATCCTGGACCAGTAATCCAAGTGTTTCCACTAGATAGAGACTAGTTAATATATCCTGAACCAGTAATCCACGTGTTTCCACTAGATAGAGACTAGTTAATATATCCTGAACCAGTAATCCGCGTGTTTCCACTAGCTAGAGACTAGTTAATATATCCTGAACCAGTAATCCATGTGTTTCCACTAGATAGAGACTAGTTAATATATCCTGAACCAGTAATCCATGTGTTTCCACTAGCTAGAGACTAGTTAATATATCCCGAACCAGTAATCCATGTGTTTCCACTAGCTAGAGACTAGTTAATATATCCTGAACCAGTAATCCATGTTTCCACTAGCTAGAGACTAGTTAATATATCCTGAACCAGTAATCCATGTGTTCCCACTAGATAGAGACTAGTTAATATATCCTGAACCAGTAATCCATGTGTTTCCACTAGATAGAGACTAGTTAATATATCCTGAACCAGTAATCCAAGTGTTTCCACTAGATAGAGACTAGTTAATATATCCCGAACCAGTAATCCATGTGTTTCCACTAGCTAGAGACTAGTTAATATATCCTGAACCAGTAATCCATGTGTTTCCACTAGCTA
>OY992878.1:120404779-120417279 GCA_963921405.1 Cepaea hortensis
TGGAAAGATCAAGGGGAAGAGAGGCAGAGGCAGACCAAGAGAAATTATGTTGGATGGATTGAGACAGTGGCATGGAGGAATACCATCAGCAGAGTTGATCCAGAACACCAACGACTGAGATCTGTGGAGAGCCATGAACGCCTACGCCAGCTGGCAAGACTCTTGATGATGATGATGATGATGATGATGATGATGATGATGATGATGATGATGATGATGATGATGATGATGATGATGATGATGATGATTCTGAACGACCGGCACCAATACCATTTCGTAAAAAACCAGCGCAACCAGCAGCTGCCAAATCGCGCTCAGTTGTATTTCGAACGTGGGTATACGGGATCACGAACCACGTCCGTAACCACTTCGCCACGGAGACCGGCAGAAAGGACATAGATTGAGACAATCTCAGTATTTAGTATAGTTATTAGTAAAGTGTAACTAGGCAGGCGTCTGTCTGGAATCCAAAGAGTAAAAGAAATAGAGGAAGACCTATCCACACACTGAGACGAGAAGTCGAGAAAGAAATAAAGCTAACATCAGTGTATACAGGATGGAAACAAACAGCAGTCTATACAGGATGGAAACAAACAGCAGTCTATACAGGATGGAAAAGTCTATACAGGATGGAAACAAACAGCAGTCTATACAGGATGGAAACAAACAGCAGTCTATACAGGATGGAAACAAACAGCCGTCTATACAGGATGGAAACAAACAGCAGTCTATACAGGATGGAAAAGTCTATACAGGATGGAAACAAACAGTAGTCTATACAGGATGGAAACAAACAGCCGTCTATACAGGATGGAAACAAACAGCAGTCTATACAGGATGGAAAAGTCTATACAGGATGGAAACAAACAGTAGTCTATACAGGATTGAAACAAACAGCCGTCTATACAGGATGGAAACAAACAGTAGTGCATACAGGATGGAAACAAACAGCAGTGTATACAGGATGGAAACAAACAGCCGTCTATACAGGATGGAAACAAACAGCAGTCTATACAGGATGGAAACAAACAGTAGTGCATACAGGATGGAAACAAACAGCAGTCTATACAGGATGGAAACAAACAGCCGTCTATACAGGATGGAAACAAACAGCAGTGTATACAGGATGGAAACAAACAGCCGTCTATACAGGATGGAAACAAACAGCAGTCTATACAGGATGGAAACAAACAGCAGTCTATACAGGATGGAAACAAACAGCAGTCTATACAGGATGGAAAAGTCTATACAGGATGGAAACAAACAGCAGTCTATACAGGATGGAAAAGTCTATACAGGATGGAAACAAACAGTAGTCTATACAGGATGGAAACAAACAGCAGTCTATACAGGATGGAAACAAACAGCAGTCTATACAGGATGGAAAAGTCTATACAGGATGGAAACAAACAGTAGTCTATACAGGATGGAAACAAACAGCCGTCTATACAGGATGGAAACAAACAGTAGTGCATACAGGATGGAAACAAACAGCGGTGCATACAGGTTGGAAACAAACAGCAGTCTATACAGGATGGAAACAAACAGCAGTCTATACAGGATGGAAAAGTCTATTCAGGATGGAAACAAACAGACGTCTGTAGAGGATGGAAACAAACAGCAGTGTATACGGGATGGAAAAGTATATACAGTATGGAAACAAACAGACGTCTGTAGAGGATGTAAACAAACAGCCGTCTATACAGGATGGAAAAGTCTATACAGGATGGAAACAAACAGCAGTCTATACAGGATGGAAACAAACAGCCGTCTATACAGGATGGAAACAAACAGCAGTGTATCATCATCTTCCACTTCTGCCGTCAAGCGTCGTGGGGAGGAATAATTTGCGTTCCAGTGCCCGGTGGACGGCACTGGATAGTGTCATTCCGTGAGGTTGTACAATGTCTCTGATGTCGTCAATCCATTTTCTTCTTGGACGTCCTCGTGGTCTCGTCGCAGATGATCTTTGATGTAAGGCCAGTGATGGTAGTTGTTGATGTTGCATTCTAATGACATGGCCAAACCACTTGATCTTCTGTCTGTCAATAAATGTGGCACAAGGTGTTGATCCCACAGTCTGTCTGATAGTAGCATTTCTTACTCGGTCTCGGATTGTTAAGTTGGCAGCTCTCCTCAGGCATCTCATTTCGCAGGTGTTGATTTTGCGAAGGTGTAATTTGGATAAACAGCAGTGTATACAGGATGGAAACAAACAGTAGTCTATACAGGATGGAAACAAACAGTAGTCTATACAGGATGGAAACAAACAGCAGTGTATACATGATGGAAACAAACAGCAGTGTATACAGGATGGAAACAAACAGCAGTCTATACAGGATGGAAACAAACAGCCGTCTATACAGGATGGAAAAGTCTATACAGGATGGAAACAAACAGCCGTCTATACAGGATGGAAAAGTCTATACAGGATGGAAACAAACAGCAGTGTATACAGGATTTAAACAAACAGCAGTCTATACAGGATTGAAAAGTCTATACAGGATGGAAACAAACAGCCGTCTGTAGAGGATGGAAAATAAAAACTGGGGAAGACATGGACGGACCTGCATAGGAAAAGCTAGAGAAAGTCCGGATTTGAGAGAGCTGGTTGAGGGCCTATGTCCCATTCAGGGACAAAGGACGAAACATGAAAATAGTCATGCTCGGACTGTAAGGTGTAGTACGGGAAGATGATACCATGGTCAGCATATCGAACTTAGGTATTTCTATTCCTCCGATTACATCGGTGTCATATTGTTCATTGTCAATAATTTCTCCAACGCTCCATACGATACTTTCTATAAATAAGTTAAAATATAACGAGACAAGCTGTCTGACTCCCTGATCTATTTCAAATCAATCTGTTGTACGGTTAAATGTTTTTACAACTCTCATTTGATCACTTTGAAGTTCAAATCCAAAACAATGTTTGAATCAGAATAATGAAGACACAATCAATATATTGCAGAATTTATTGCCAGGCATACTTCGCTGTACTTTGTAAGTTATGCAACATACACACACACACACACACACACACACACACACACACACACACACACACACACACACACACACACACACGAGGGTAAGTTAATAAGTAAGTCACAAATGGCTGTAGAAAAATAACTACACATGATAACAACTTGAAACAAGTTTATTTTTATATATACATTGTCTCTTTATTTCTCAACATAATTTCCACCAACATTGATGCACTTATCCAATCGTTTTTCAGTCCTCCCAAACCTATTGCATAGAACTGCTTGCTTTGTTTGCATTTATCGGCCATCCCACAGAACTGTGTGACTTACTAATTGACTCGCCCTCGTAACGTTTTCTACCCAGCAATGCACCGCTTTACGGGAGAAACATTTGTCAGCATTAACACTGACAACCCATCTTGGCGGGAGACATTTCACGAATGACGCCGAAGTTGAATGTGAAGTGGAAACGTGGTTTAGTGGTTTTTCTTACAGCTCTGTCTATGTACACTCCATATTATTCGTCTCTGCCTTAACTTCTATTCTCCGTGTATTTTTAGGTGTCCCCCTATTGTGTTCACCCTGTGGGTTATATTAAGATATATCGACTTATAGATCGAAGGTGCCTTCTTCCCTAATCCTGCTGTCACAATAAATCAATAAATAACATTGCAACCACTACTGAAAGGCTAATGCTACAATAATATATAAGCTAGGGAAGGGAAGATAGCCAAAAATAAAAGTAATTTGTAATTGGGAAAGGAAATTCAGTCACAAACATGTAATATTTAAGATAGGAACTGAAATGGCAGTCACAAAAAGTACATAATTTTTTGTTGGTTTCCTGTCATAGGTCTTGCCAGTTGACGCAGCCCGTTTACTCAGCACGATAGCTTATTTTCCAGTAATCTAAACCATTGCTGATTAAGGCTGTCCAGGGCAGAAGACAACCCCTGGAAGTAGGCAGAACAGTCAACAAACATCACCAGGCTACTGGTAACTGGATACAACAAGATGCTTCCTCCGATAGCCTCGTAGCGATCTGGAGATTGCTGACGAGTTTCTTTTTAGGCACAAATCTCCACATAGAAAGTGATCTTCTCCTTCTTTGCCTGCCTATCCCGCTCTTTCTGTTTCACGTTCTTAACTGAAAACATTCTCATGTGTAGATTTTATTCTGTCAATAGAAATTGTGTCATTTTCCCAGGAGGGAATCCGCCCGTTTTGCCTGTGAAAACAGAAGAGAGCAAATGGTGAGAAAACAAGATGGGGTAGATTTGCATCATCAGATACAGCTTCTGTACCAAGCCGACGTCATGATGTTTTAGCCGATGTTCATAAACAGTCGGATAAGGTGCGCATGTGTCTGTCTTGTGGTTTCTATTGCTCACGTTGCTTGTACATATGACAAGTTTATGTGTTCTTGAGCGCCGTCTTTTATGGAATAAATATTTGCTTAATTGCCTCCGTTTGCAATCTGACTGTGGGCGTGTACAAGGTTTTGGGGTTCAGATGTCTGGTTCATTTTATTTTCCTCTCTCTCTCTCTCTCTCTCTCTCTCTCTCTCTCTCTCTCTCTCTCTCTCGCTCTCTCTCTCTCTTTCTCTCTCTCTCTTTCTCTCTCTCTCTCTTTCTCTCGCGGGAATATATATATACACACACATTATATATATATATATATATATATATATATATATATATATATATATATATATATATATATATATATATATATATATATATATATGTGTGTGTGTGTGTGTGTGTGTGTGTGTGTGTGTGTGGCTCACTAATCGTGTTCGTAAGCCTTTAGCCACGGAGACTGGCACTCAATAATTAGACAACCACAAATACTTGGTGAAGACATCGGAGTATATCTTATTGTGATTTATTAGGAAAAGGTTGAGTAATTTGTGAACGGACCAAAAAAACAAAGGCAAATGTATTGGCACTTACATGTTTCCCTCATCAAAGTCGTTACAAAATAGGAGATGGTGGTAAATTTATGGAGGATGGATAAACATTCTTAAGTCAACTTTCCTTAATCGCTTCAATTGAGGCCACTCAAGCTAACGTTCCAAATATCACAATGCCATTCCGCAGTTGTGAAGCTCGGATACCCAAACTGCACATCCTGCTAATTCCTGCGCGGTGTGATGGAAATGAGATCTTTGGGACACAGTAGAGATGGTACTTCTGTACCAGGTGGAGAGGAACCTCTCTGCACAAGTCTCGTGCCAATTGATGCACGCCGTTTTTAACGCTCAGACAACCTGTAAGTCAAGGCAGAGGGCTAATAGGTCAGAACTAAAGTGTCCATAGACAAACAAAACAATAAATCGCCCATTCAATCTATTTTGCTGTGAAAATGATAGCAAACATGACGTTGATATGAGCTTTGATGCGTGTACATTAACCAGCACTTAGGGGATGGGATGGTGAGTTCATAAACAAATAGACATATATTGTCTGGCGCTCATAAAATTAGAAGACGGAAGTAGAGACTAGAGATTGCACTAGATAACATAAAACTGAAAGCTATAGTTACCGACCAGGATCCTGGATTCTTCTTCTTCTTCTTCTGCTGCGTTCATCCGAAGTTTTTTTTCTTTTTCGGACGTGATTGCGTTGTGCCTGTTTACAGCAGAGTTGTGTTCTTGCGCCGTTAGGCCGACACATCCGACTTCTGCGGGCATTTGTTGACCGGGTTAACCTTCCCCGGGGGATCCTGGATTCTATAGCTATCAATTTGTATGTTGTTTAGTGTGTCCTCTAGTCTCTACTTTCTTCTTCTCACTTCTGTGAGCACAAAGCAATACATGTATATTTATTTATGGACTGTCTTAGTGGCCTTAAAAGGTTCTCCAATTGGTACTAATAGGATAATGAAACACGCTATATCATAATTCCCCGACATACCGAATAGAGTGTTCGAAATTAACCGCGAACGATTTGGAAGCAAACCGCCTTGCATAGATTTCGATTACATGTATATGAGTTCGAAAATAAACAATGGGTAATTGAGCTATAATTGCTCAGTAAATCACACACAGCCAGTAAATGCTGGGTTTGACTGAAGCATTCTGTAAAGGACATGAAACTAACTTTTTTAATGTGTACATTAGTCTTTTTCCAACGTTGCTTTATGACTGACCAGTAGGACAACAGTAATGCAACTTATAGCACTCTCGTTAATTATACTGAGCTGAGTCTTCAAAATACCGCAAAGAAACCGAGAGTCCCCCGCCAGGTTTCAGCAGTAGCCAAATGTCAAGATTTCATAGAATCTGTCAGAGACAAGATCCGTGGAATCTTGAACAAACTAACACAACACAGCATGGAGCGCCTCCTTGTGGAATTCCTGGCCAACACCTGATGCCCAAACGTCAACACAAAACACATTCGTCAGCCATCTTGGATTACAGCTAGCAGAGACTCTTGGCGATAACAATATCGTCCTGTCTCCCCCCACCTCACCAACACGTCTATTTTCTTTTCATTCCTGGTCTGCTAACAGCTTTCTCCACAAATGGTGAAGAAGAAAATCAAATAAAGAAAAGTAAAGAAGAAACGCTGGGAAAAGTTTCACATCATCCAAAGGGAAAATCGTGTACAAAAACAAATAGGGTTTTTACCGTTGGCGAAATTTCTCTAGACTGTTCCCGTTAAAACAACTTCCGTTTTGATGAACTATCAAACCGTGTGCCACTTCAAAGCGGATCTGTTATGTGATGTGAACCAAGTATTATCTGTATCGGGAACTGCTTACTGTGATGTTATATGTAGATCTGCTTTGTTGTAACAGATTGCTCGTGATTCACTCGTCTTTGTTCTGTTTTAAAGTTGTTAACTGTTGTTGCATGTCTGAAAATGTTAAACCTATAAAGCTAAATAATTGGGTGAAGAAGGATATCGTTAAATGTGCTAATTATCGGTTCAATTGAATGGCAGACCTGGTACTACCGATGACAGCTGATCTAAGTGTGAGCTGGTCGATCGTCCAAGTACGTATGTCTTTCAGTTCGGCATCTGCACAATTTGAAGGTGATTGTTCCAATTCAAGTACGCCTGTAACATTCAAAGTTGATATTGCCTAATTCTGTTCTTTAATATCTGCTTTTCGTTCTGTATTGTCAATGGGAGTCCACACAATATGTTCATGTATTTAGCTTGTTGTAGAAGCCAACTTGCTATGGTTCTGTCATTAAGTTTTCTATCTGTATCAACGATTTCAGGTTATTCAGTCCAAATTTTAGTATCCTGAATATTTTATTACGCCAGTCTAAATTTGTGGACTGCACATAACTTGTTTTTGGGAAGATACTGTAGTGCTTTCACCTAGTATTCCACAACCATTTGGACTAAGAAAACAAATTGCTAAACCATGTGCCGCAGGAGTTTCCAGAGTTCAATTATCTTTAAAAGAATTCATAGGTCCATCGAATCAACACTAAACTGTACGCTGCATTAAACTAAAGAAGAACTCTAAAATACGTCAGAGTTCATTATGAGTACTCGCCTGACGGTGTAATCATCAAAGGAAAAAGAGGAATAGGACACCTGATCACTCACCAGTTCCATCTGCCTCATGCATTCTCATGCCCGGGTGTCTTTAATGTCCGATGTCCACCATCGTGGTGTTAGGCCTCTGTTTAATCTTCCAGGAACGGTGTCTTCCATTACTGGTCTTTCTACACCACTATGGGATTTGATGTGATCTAGGCACTTTTTGCTTTCGTTTCCCAGGTATTATGTTGTTTATGAATCACATTCTTCGATATTCACTACGTGTAGAAATAATAAGCCAATAAGTTCTTTGTAAAATATTCAACAACATATCAACGGTCTAGACAAGTCTATATAATGGTAATTTATGTTTATTACTACGAATATGGAACGTATTCACATTCTGAACCCGGTGAAAATGTGTGTTGTATTGTTGCTGTGTGGCCATTAGAGAACACCAGCGTTTTAATAAAATATAATACAAGTAAGAGGTACAAGCGATCTGCGTGGCCGCGGAATTTCACGCACCTTCGCTTGAACTTCCGTCGCGCTGATGGCGGGACATGGGGATCGTTCCTGTATACACTGCTGTTTGTTTCCATCCTGTGTACACTGCTGTTTGTTTCCCCACGCTGTTCGGAAAGCAATAGTAAACTACTGAACGTAAACTTTCCTTAGAAATACAACCTAGGGTTGGGCTTGATCGCAACGTCCTGCAAAGTACCTGCAACATGTTTAAAATGGCACAGATTACCACAGTGAGGACGCCTGGGTCAAAACAGCTCAGCACGAAACAATTATAACAAGTCAAATGGTACCACAGTTGCGTGGCTTTAAAATCATTTATACACTCTGTAAGTTAAGAATTATCTATCAATATTTATCTTACAAACAAATAGTAATCATTTGTTTCTTGGCCATGTTTTGAAATGCACCAGATTTACAAGTTAACATTCTCGAGGGAATAAAGAGCCACGAGATCTCGTTCTCTCACTTGTCTCATACCCCGTGGAAGAAAGAACGCTGGCTTCGAATATCAGAACGCCCTTCAGCAGGTTCACTTATACAAATCAATGAGATCATAATTTATGAAATCATCTCTTTCCCTTGGCAGCCGTGAAGAGGATTATGTTGCCTTTCACAACATAGGCCTGTATCATCTCCTGGAACTTGATGCGCCGAGGTCAGGGGTCAGCAATACCATGTTTATCCTCGTCCACCGTTAGATGGGCACAGCTCCGAATTACAGTTGTTTTAATATCCCAGTTTAGACCGGCCCTATTTTTCTTATCCCTTCTATAAACTCTTGAGACTTTTCACAGAATAAGATAGAAGACGCAACTGTTGATCATAGCTTTAAAGAAAAGACAACCGAATATCAAGTGTTGATACGGTCAGAAAACCTAATGACAAAACCATACAAAGTCGGCTTCTACAATTATTGGCGATCGAATCTGGGTAGGGGGAAAATGGATGTAATTCACGTCTGGTTATTAAAGGCGCGAGATGCCGACGGCAACGGAAATGGGAAACGGGTAGGAAAGTTAAAACTTGGACACATCAGTATGATGCTGTGATTACTTACATCGGAGATCTTTAGACTATAGCCAGCGGGGAATCTGGCCCATCTCTACACAGTGATTTGACCTCACGGGCATTCTATTAAAGTAACATAAACATTCCGTGACATATTTTATTCTTTAAAAAAAACCAGGGCATCGGCCTGCTACTGCGAAAGAGAAGCGTCTTATTGACTCGGCTAGCAAAGGAACAGAAAAAGCGTAAGTGAGAGAGAGAGAGAGAGAGAGAGAGAGAGAGAGAGAGAGAGAGAGCAATAAATCCATTGTAAAAGGAGGACCACAGCTACGATTACACCCCTGGGTAGAAGAGGAAAGATTCTTGGTGAATAATGGATGAAAAAAGCAATTATAAGATAGTTTCATGTGGCAATTTGGGAAGAAGGAAATGGTGGGATTGGCGTAGAGGAGGTAACCGACATTCATGTGGGAAAAGAATACACATGTTGACAGAACGAGAAACCAAGAAATGTGAGGATTCGATGGGGGAAGAGTACCTGGGGAATTGGCAACGAAGCTTCGATCTAAAGATTCTCTGCTTCAGTCTCACGCAATATGGATACAATAGAAGGAGATAGAATTCTATATAAGATAGCAGGAGTAATTAATATATACATGATAGTAGGAGGCAGAAATGTATACAGGATGGAAAGAGACGGTAATCTATACAGTGTATCGGGAGACGGTAATTTATACAGAAGAGAAAGAGACAATAATATGTACAGGATAGTTTAAGTCTGTTGCATATCCTTTACAGGGCATAGCAATAAACATCATTTTTTTGTGGGGGGTGGGGTGGGGGGGGGGGTGGGCTGCTGGTGATTCACTAAGCATGTTTACGTTCACCAATTGCTTTCTGAACTACCGACGCTCATACCACTGTTTATGATCAGCACAAGGCCTGCAGCTGATTTCGAACGCAGTTTGCGAGATTGCGAATCACGCAAATACTTCGCCACAGACATGATAATAGGAGGCAGTAATCTATATAGTATAGAAGGAGACAGTAATCTATACAGTATAGAAGAAGGTAGTAATCTATATGGTATGGAAGGAGTCAGTAATCTCTACTGTATAGAAGGAGACAGTAATCTATACAGTATTGAAGAAGACAGTAATCTATATCATTCTATATCCATTCTACCATAGTGACCTAGTATCCTAGTCTAATACATGTCAACTTCTACAATGTTACAACCTGTCGTTGCAAAAAGAAGACAGAAGATAAATAAGGACGAACGCGTTAGATAAAAAAGAAATGTGCATGTTCTTTGCACGACGCTGCGGTCATTCCCAGATTGATTATCTGGGCAATTTATCGTTCAGTAATTTGACATTCCTTGTTGAACGAGAAGTCGACGTTTACGTTCAACTGACCCCTTATTCCGCCATCAGTGCAACAGAAGTTTAAGAGCTAGAGCGCTATTTTCCTTTCGGTCGGCCACATCGACTTAGATCGGGGTGTCAAACTCAATCGCCAAAACTCAAATCACACATAAGGTTGCGGGCCGGATAGGATAAACATTCAATAAGCCGAAAATTAAACCTTTTTTTAAACATTAATACGATATCTGATAAAGTTGACGGTTTGTGTTAAAATGCTCATTACATTTTCCATATTGAGGACGTTACCACACAGCGATTCTTGGTGTATGATGCAGTGATATGCTATCAATTCACCAGTACAGTTCTCCTGCTTCTTTAACCGCATCCTTCCAACTAGTCCACTTTGTTCGCCACACACCGCCGGTGCTCCATTTGTTGTCAGTCCAACGAGTTTGTCCCAAGGCAGGTTCATGTTGGTTAATCTTTGACATACGTTCATACTTTTCCTGTCGTTGTCCCATGCATGGATTTCATGACCAATACTACTTCTGTAACATTCAAACTGGAGTCCACTCCACGGATGAAGATGGCGAGCTGTGCAGTGTCAGTCGTGTCATTACTTTCATCGACAGCAAGGGAGGATGCAACAAAGTCTTTGCCTTTTTCGATTAGCTGTGTTTTCACTACAGTGGCCATCTCACAAACCCGATTAACAACCGTATTTTTGCTAAGGCTTACCTTTGCAAACATCTGATTTTTATCTGAACACAAGACGTCACACACTTTCATCATGCAGAGCTTCAGAAACTCTCCTTCTGTAAATGGTCGTCCTGATTTTTCGATCTCCTCTGACACAATAAAACTTGCTTTGACTGCAGCATCAGTTTGTGATTTTGCTTTGGTGAAAAATATCTGCTGTGATGTTAGATGCCTCTTCAGTTCTTCTACATTCTCTAGCTTCTGTCCTGCATTCAGGCTGTTTAACTTGTCTTGATGTTTAGTCTCGTAGTGCCGTCTCAGATTATATTCTTTGTTCACAGCCACACTATCTCCACAAATTAGACACACAGGTTTATCGCCAATATCAGTAAACATATATTCAACCTCCCAGCGGCTTTGAAAGGCACTGTTTTGAGAATCAACTTTTCTCATGTCCATTTTAAAGGCTAGCTTTGATTTTAAAAGATTCTGCATCTACCGACTGACGCTTGATTGACATCAGGTTTGCCGTAGCGGGGAAAGGTGATGTAATTTCCGGGTATTATACTACTTTCATTTTTATGCGCCAATCCAAAACAAGCATCTGAACGTTGCTAGGTAACTATAACGACGAAGACTAACTTACTACACAACTTTTATTTTCGCTTATTCTGATCGAAGCGAGAACGCTGTCAGGTAGCCTATCATTCGGAAGGCTGCTAATTAGGAAATTTGATGTACACTTTATATCGTGACCATACAAAAATATTTTTGCCTAAAATTCTCTCTTGCGCCGAATATATTTGTATGTCGGTTGAAACCTCTCGAGCCTGATATGATTGTACGGCGGGCCGGATGTGACCCGCGGGCCTTGAGTTTGATACATGTGATTTAGACACCCGATAACCTGAAGATGACACATCTAAATGACCAGATATGGTTAGATAGAGCATTGTCTGTCCCAATTGTTGACGTGGAAGGTATACGCCGGACCGTTAATGATTTAAGAGTCCCAGTGATCGGTGCCCTGTCTCACGACCTAGGATTTCAGTGTTAAAAAAAAAAGTACATAACCTAAGGTAGGTCACGTCAAAGATCCCATCTGCTGTTATCATGAATAAATAATCGCACATACAAGCATTTACACACACGCACTGCAGGACGGTTGGTGATAGATTTCATCAGTTATCACCTGATCAAATTGCCGTATCACCACTGAGCCGTTAATAACAATTATTATTATTATTATTATTATTATTATTAAAATGTAAAGGATGCTCTTACACACCGTGAGGTCTATTGGTATATGGTGCTAGCCGCATGTTTGTATACAACAATCATCACTTGATGAGTGAGGTGGTGAATATCACGCCGACTGCCTACACTTGATGAGTGAGATGGTGAAT
>OY992878.1:120422279-120482279 GCA_963921405.1 Cepaea hortensis
CCAGGTGTTTGTAAAGTCTAACTACACTTTGTATGTAGAACAAGTGTGAAAAATGAGGTACATGTTGTCATTAAAAAATGTGCTAAACAATTCCTTACATTAGTTATAATAGTCACTGTTATAGTCTAACTCTGTTTTGGCGAGGCTGAAAGTACCAATGAAGTATTCATTACAACAGGTGTTGGAAATGTCCACCAAGGGCTTCAAGACATGACTGAACATGTCTCTTGGTATTGTCAAATACATTCTGCGACGTGTCTGTTGTTAATTCTTGAATGAAAATTATGATTGCTTCTTTCAGGTAATCAATTGTGTGTACATTATTTTTGCAAACATTTACTTTCAAGAAACCAAATAGATAATAATCTAATAGAGTAAGATATGGATAACAAGCATGCCGAATTTCAAGTGACATTATGCTATTTGCTAACATTTCTTCCACACACAAAATCCCAGGGATGCTCTAGCTGTGTGTGCAGTTCCACCATCTTGCTGGAACCACGCCTCATAAATTTCACTTTCATTCAGGTGGTCTAAACAAGGTTCCTGAAAATCAGTACGGTACCGATCGGCATTTATAGTGTTGTTGAAGAAAACTGGTCCAATAAAATGTTTTCTACTGACGGCACACATCATACCCCAATTTTCTCATCGTCTAGAGTCACTTTATGAAATGCACTGGGATTAAAATTGCTTTAAATATGATTAGTTTAGCTATTAAAATATCCAGATAGATGCTTGCTTGCTTGCTTGTGTTCGTTGGCTTGAGCTCCAACGCGAAGTCCTGTATGTCGGATGAAGGCATCCTGTTGTCCAAAGTGTGATGTCATACAGGACCTGAGTTTTGCGTGAGTATCCGTTGTCCCATGTCTGGCTTATTGGTGTGCAGACTGGTGGTTCCTCGCCGTATAGGCAGACACTCTCCGACTTCGGAGGAATCGGCGATCCTACTGACTTTAGCCAGGACCCCGAAGGGACCTGTTGCCCAGGACGCTCGACGAAGACGCGTCAATAGGTCTTGGCCAGTATATAACCCGGCCCTGGTGCCTTGGAAACACCTCTGCGTCCCATCCAGATAGATGAAAACATGCTTCATCAGAGAAGAATGGTACATCGAGAATTGCCTCGTCTTCTTTAGCTAAACATCCTTGAAACCACGAAGAGTAGTTGACTCCAGAGTGATTATCACACTCTTTTTGTACAGACACAACATAAATCATGTATGGATGACAATTACATCGTTGTTTAATTTAAGAATTGTGTGCACTGTGCTCACTGATACGTTCACTTGTTGCGACATTTACCTTAAGGACCTGCTTGCACTTTTCAGGATTCTGTCTCGGATATCTAGACGTGTTTCTTCAGAACAGCAGGCCTACCAGATCGCGGAGCTTCTTCCACATTTCCCGGAGCTAGACATTTATTCAACAAATTTCTAACCGTAATGCCATGAGGAGGTTGTTTATCAGGGAATCTTGCTACAAATCTTTGAACGTGTGTATCGACCGCCATTATGAAACACTTATTCACCCATAAAAAGTCTTTCTTCCGTTGATAACACCATTCTGTTTGGAGTGCAAAGAATTACGCCAGCAGACGACAGCCATTTGCTGCATATTGCTTCACGATGGACTGTTGAGCACATTGTTTTTTTATTATAACATGTACTTCATTTGTCATATTTGTTCTACACAAAAAGTGCAGTGAGACTTTGTAAACACCCTGTATAAGTGCTAATCACTACCATCCATGTAGTGCTTGTACTCCATTTTCGCGACTCTACACGCACGGAATACAAAAATGGGATTAGCACGTGGACTATTAATAGAATATTAACGAAATGTCACAGAGAACATGACACACAAAATTGCATGTGAAGGTCAAGGGTCGAGGCCTTTCCTGTGGCAAGTAGAATCATATGTCATTACAAAATCAGAATTTGACAGGAGGTTGGCAATGTCATGAGGGCTCCAAGTTATGTCTCTTTTGTGTCCCTCTTTCTTGTCGTATTTGTGCATATCTACACCATTCTCATCATCAACGCGCGCCTTACCAGATGTGGTAGTAATAAGTAGTAAACAGGTCCCTAATGTTCAGGATCAATCTATTGATGTTTTTACAAGCATGCCCTTTTATTGTCTTTCCTAATCTACCCTTGGCATTCTCGTCCCGCCAAATTATATCTTTTCCTTTCATACTTAATATATACATATATATAACCTAGTTTGCGATATGGCAGCGAATCATAGAACATGAATGAACAAATAAGGAAAATCTAAGAAGCAACGGAGCTGTGGTTGATTCCTTGGACTGCCAGAGAACTAACGTCGATGGCCTGAAAGAGGCTAATAAAACTATTACTTTATATACAACTATACGAAAGAGACAAACATATTTGTTTGGACATGTTATCAGAAGAGAGGCATTGGAGAACATCGTGACGACTGGGAAGCTCAAAGGGAAGATAGGCAAAGGCTGACAAAGGGAAATTATGCTGGATGGATTAAGACGGTGGCATGAAGGAATATTATCAGCGGAGATGCTCCAGAACATCAAAGACCGAGATCTGTGGAAAGACATGAACGCCTACGCCAACTGGCAAAGAACATGATGATACACAAACACACACACTAGCAAACGCAAAAACTCTCTCTCTCTCTCCCTCCCTCTCTCTCTCTCTCTCTCTCTCTCTCTCTCTCTCTCTCTCTCTCTCTCTCTCTCTCTCTCTCTCACACACACACACACACACACATATATATATATATATATATATATATATATATATGTGTGTGTGTGTGTGTGTGTGTGTGTGTGTGTGAGGGGTTAGCAGCTTTCTCTGTAACCCCGAAAACTCTCGTGGTTGACGTGAGCGCACGAGAATTTTAAGGGGTTCGAGTCGCGCCAGTGACTTACGAGAGTATGGAGTCGGTCGCTCAGAAAGTCGTGACGTGCTGATGAGCGTAATCTAGCCTAGGAATCAACATACAGCTGAAAGATGCTGGTGTTGACCGCAATATCCTGAAACAGCATGGAAACGCGGGAAAAAAATAGAGGGTCGTAGTTATTTAAACACATTCATCACATGGGTTAGAAATGAAAACCTTAAAAGAGTAAAGATGGCCAGTATTGTTGGTTGTAGTGGGTATGGCTTGGTGTCATTCGTTCTTAAGGGGTGGGCAGCGGTTATTAGTGATCTTTAAAGGATCGTATGGGTTTAAACACTATCATCACACGGGTTACAAATGAAAACCTTAAAAAGGAAGGATGGCCGGTATTATTGGTGAGAGGATATGGCTTAGTGAAATTCGTTGCTAATGGGTGGATAGCGATTATTAGTGATCTGTAGGGGGTCGCAGTGGTTTCAACACTATCAACATACGGGTTACAAATGAAATCCTTAAAAAATTAAAGATGGGGATATTGTTGGTTATAGTGGGTATGGCTTAGTGTCATTCGTTGTTAATGGGTGGGTAGCGTTTATTTGTGATCTGTAGATGGTCGTAGTGGTTTCAACACTATCATCCTACGGGTTACGAATGAAAACATTAAAATAAAGATGGCCGGTATTACTGTTTGTAGTTTGTATGGCTTAGTGAAATTCATCGAAAAGGGGTGGGTAAGTGGAGTAGTAACTAGATGAACACGATCATTATACGAGTTAAAAATAAAAACCTTACAAAAGTAAAGATGGCCGGAAATATGGGTTGTAGTGCGTTTGGCTTAATATCGTCATTGCTAAGGGATGGGTGAGTGGAAGCAAGGCTAGATAAGTGCTTCCTAACATTGTTAAGGGGAGGGTGAGTGGAAGTGTGGCTAGATAAATATGTAAGTTCCGTGCTAAGGGATGGGCTGGTCAAGTGGTTAAATAAAAGCTTCCTTTCGTTGTTAAGGGGTGGGTGAGCTAAGGAAACGCAAGATAAGTGCGTCCGATGGTCGCCGTGTCTGAGTGTATGACCCAGTGGTCGGTGTGGATAGTGAAACGTAAAGATGGTGGCACAGGTGGGGAGGTTTACTATCAACAGCTTCGACGATAATGTGCGAATTCGATCGACACTAAACCTTGGGTTTTTCCACTATATATGTAATGAAAATGGACCGACTGTATATTATAATGGCTGTTATTACTGTCTGTAGTTGATGGGGCTTAGGCACTATCATCATATCGATGACGATGTATTAGGGGAACAATCCTTATCCCCGGGCTGTGTATACAGCCGATCGCTTGATGATGTATCTATGGGATACATCCGGGTCACATGGGTAATGGCTACAACCGCACGAGGCGGGGGCTCTGCTTCCGGTCACACGAATAAGGATACATCCGAGACACGTGGGTAATTGTTACATCCGGTCAAAGAAAACGTTGCATAAGGCCATATATATAAGGGGTATGTCCGAGACACATGGTTACTATGGGTATTACAGAGAGGGTGTCCTTCGGCTGTCGAACCAGGGGACATAATTCGTGATGACCAACATGTATTGCAGTTATTCCACTACATCGTCAACAATGCATCGGAAGTTTAAAATTATCTCCCTTCTCTCTTTTTTCTATGTCCATGTAGTCATATAATCATCGAGTAACACCAAAGGACATGCAACTACTATCACGGCATCAATACAAGATAAGGCTGTTTCGACTGTAATATACACAACTATAACCAAGTCATCACAGTGTCCGACTAAACTTTTCTCGTAGTCACAGAGGAGAGATGTGATCACCGACGCCAATCAGGGGAAGGCGTAAATTTAATTTAACAGCTAGTTGTCATACACTGACGAGTGTTTAGCACCTTTTATCAACCGTAGAATATTACACACGAACACAACAAGCTGCCCCGGCTCATCATTAGGCGTCACATGTAACACGACATGTCCTGACCAGCGAAGCTATCGCGACTCAGATCAAGCATTTACACTTTCATTAATTTTTCTGTGTGTACATAGGGCTCTTTGCATCTTTCTCCAGAAAAAAATTTCCAATATCAATATATATTTTTCAATATGTCTGCTCATTGTCACGTTTCACATCCAGACAAAAGCACAGGTTCTATGTAACACTTCAACATTCAAATAAGAAAAACTATGTTAGACAAAATATTAAAAATCTTGGCCAAATACAGAAATATTTCCACCAAACTTATAAAAAGTAGGAACATATATCGGCCACGTAAAGAAATATGTTAGTCAAAGTAAGAAAATATGTTAACCAAATAGGAATAATGTTAGCCATGCACAGAAATACCCCGACCAAACTTATAAAAAATTTGAAAATTGTTAGCCAGACTTATAATTTTCTTGGCCAAAATAAGAAATAGCTCAACCAAGCTTATAAATAGGTCGACCGAAATAAGAAAATATCTTAGCCAAACTATTAACAATGATGAACAAATAGGAAATATATCAACCAAACTTATAAATATATGGACTAAGTAGGAAAATGTGTTAGCCACATGGGAAAATAATAGTCAAACTTATAAATATCTCGAATAAAATTGCAAAAAGTATGAAAATTTTTTAACTAACAGGGAAAAATATTGGCCAGACTTATAAATATATCGTCGAAACTTATAAATAAAAGTAGGAAAATGTGTTAGCCAAATGTGAAAAATATGCAAGTCCAGAAATATCGCGTACAAACTTATAAAAAGTAGTAAACATTGTTATACAAATGGTAAAAATATTCATCAAACTTGTAAATATCTTGTCCAAACTTATAAACATTAGGAAAAATTGTTAATCATATGTGAAAAAATATTGGTCAATTAATCGATAAATCGCAGCCAAGCTTATGAAAAGTAGGAAAATTTATTAACTGAATGGGAAAAATATTAGTCAAGAAAAGAATTATCGCTTCCAAACATATGAAGAGTAGGAAACATTGTTAGCCAAAGGGTAAAATACTAGTCAAGTAAAGGCATGTATCGTCCAAACTTATGAAAATTTGGAACATTTCTTAAACAAAGGGGGATATGTCGGCCAAACTTATAAATATCTCGGCGAAACATATAAAAAGTAGGAAAATTTGTTGACCAAATGGGAAAAATATTGGTCAAGCAAAGAAATATCTAGACCAAACTTATAAAAAGTAGGAAAATGTGTTACCCAAAATAGGAAACATATTGGCCACATCAAGCAAGAGATCATTCAAATCTACACAAGTAGGGAAAATTGTTAGCCAAACGTGAAAAACAGATGGCAACATCACGAAATATCTCAACCAAACCTATAAATATGTGGACCGAAATAAGAAAATAAGTTAGCTAAAGGGTACAAATATTAGTCAAGTAAAGAAATATTTCAAACAAACTTATAAATACCTCATCCAAACTTATAAAAGGTGGGGAAATTTATAAGCAGTATGGGGTGAAGATGTTGACCAAATCAGAAATATCTCGACCAAACATGCAATAAAAAATAAAACATTGTTAACTAACTGGGAAAAAATATTGGTCAAACTTATAAATATCCTAACCCCACTTTAAAAAAGTAGGAAAATTTGTTAGCCACATGAGAAAAATATCCAAGTAAAGAAATATCGCATGCAAACTTATAAAAGGTAGGATAATTAGTTAGCCAAAGGGGAAAATATTGCTCAAGTAAAGAAATATCGCGTCGAAACTTTTAAGAAGTAGAAAATGTGTTAGCAAAATGGGAAAAAAAATATTGGCTAATCTTATGAAAACTAGGAAAATTTCTTAATCAAAAGGAAATAAAATACATTGACCACGTTAAGAAATATCTCGTCCAAAGTTATAAAAAGTAGGCAAATGTGTTTCCCAATTGGAAAAAACATCGACCAAGTAGGAAAATTTGTTAGCCAAATAGGAAAAAATGTTACTCAAATACAGATTATACCTCGACCAAATTTATAAAAAGTAGGAAAATTTGCTAACCATATAGGAAAAAATGTTGGAAAAATTCAGAAATATCTCAACCAAATGTATAAAATATAGGGAAATTTGTTAACCAAATAGAAAAAAAAATATTGACCAAGTTAAGAAATATCTCATCCAAATTCATAAACAGTAGGAACACTGCTTACCCAAAATGGGAAAATTATCGACCAAGTAGAAACATTTCCTAGCCAAATAAGAAAATTGTTAACTACAGTGAGAACAATGTCGACCAAAGTAGACAATGTGTTAGCCACATGGGAAAATATATTGGCCAAATAAAGAAATATGTCAACCAAATTTATAAATATGTCGTGCAATCTTACAAAAAGTAGGAACATGTGTCGACCAAACTAAGAAATAGATGTGGCAAAGTAAGAAATATGACGGCCAAACAAAGAAAAGTGTGTTACCCAAATTAGGAAAAATGCAGCTTCTGTGGTTATGTCAAGAATGACTTGAACTTTTATCTGAAAAGACATTTCACACAACATAATCATCAACGTCAGCACTTTACTCCTTTTACATTACCGAAAGCTTCACCTTACCATTCCAGAGTATCTGCTAAAGAAGCACTTATACAGACTACTCATTCATCTCTCCACACATTTGATTTTTCTTTTACTACAAAGTGTCTCTTTCATAGATAGCTTGACATTTCCATGCCACAGCACCAAGAACTCCAAACCTTCGTTGTACATGAGTTCGAATGAAACAGTCACAACAACATTTATGGCGATGCAGTCCGTGGCTCGACCTGTGATAGTTTCGATATTATCTGAGAATGCGTTATCAAAAGCCATTTCCCATGACTGACATCTTCAAAGTTCCATACCACAATGTCTGCTACACTAACCTTCCATTGTTCCATCTCTAAAAAATACAAGGGTTTTCTCGAGGTTTAGCTAAAATAGCATTTCTTACTTTGTCCACCTCTATCTCACTTTGTCATTTTATATCCGCAATAGCGTCAAGTCTCCAACCAACCAACAGTATCTGTTGTGAAGTCGGCCTTTCCTAAAACCACGCCTGCCTTATTAATCCATTCAATACCATCTACCACATCATCTAACCGACTTTCAACGTTTCATACCACTTAACACTAACATTCTCTTTGATAGCAACACAACCCGTTATTTTGCCGACTGGGCAAATATCCCAACCTACTAGAGATAAATCGTCTGTCCCCTATCTTACTAGATGCTTTTTTTAAACAATGAATATGGTCATCGACCAGTATGGTCACTGCTAAGAAGGATATCAATGACAAACGATCTTCTTTACAGATGCCTATAAAATTGTGATTCTATTTAAAATTATGAGGAGAAGAATAAGAAAGACAATAAATGTTGAAAATTGGCGAAGAGCAGATTGGATGTTTGGAAGGGAAAAGTACACAATAGACAAGATAAATATTACGAACACTAATAGAAAGATCAAAATAAAAGAGAAAAGTCTTAACCAAGTAGATAATTGTATATACTTGGGGGAATTTATAACATCGAAAGGTTGGTACACAAAGAGCTTAAGAATAGAATCAGGCAAACACAGGCTGTATTTCAGAAAATGAACAGTATCTTATGCAATAAGTAATTATCATTAATTGAAAAAATAACATTTCAACAATAAAATTTCGACAATACAATTTAAAAAATAAATTTCGACAATACAATTTAAACATTAACTTTCTCTTTATTGTTACGTATCTGAAGCTCTGTTGATAAACTTTGCTAAGTATTTTCCCCACTGGCTCCCCAAGTGGTTTCACTTAGCTTTCTCAGGATGGTTATTTTCCTTCTGGCTTTTGCTACTGCTTTTTTTATGATTTCTACATGTCAGCCTGTCGTCGAATGTTACACCAAGGTATGTTGGTTCTTTATATTCTCTTAGGGGTGTTCCATTTATCTGAATGATCCCTGCCTTTTGTTTCGGAGAAAGGGAGGGTAAATAGAGTGGTTCTGCACTTGTCAGTGTTTATGCTGACACACCATCTATCCGCCCATGCAAAACATGTCTCTACAGCTCTCTGTAGCAATATGGTGGCCACTAATGCATGTTCATTTGCGCTCCACAAAACCAGGTCATCAGCGTACATTGCCGCTTTAATTCCAGACGACAGATTAGCAACAAGATCATTGATGAAAATTAGAAAAAGTGTTGGGGACAGGACTCCGCCCTGGTGAACACCGTGGCGCAATAGTACTTTCTTGCTCTTGAGACCGTCTATCTGTACTCGGGCTCTTCTGATGCGCAAGTATGCTTTCACCCATTTGTACATTCTTCCATTGACTTTACAGTTTCTCATTTTCTTCATCAGACCTTCTTTCCAGACTTTGTCAAAGGTTTTCTTCAGATCTATCCAAGCCGCAAGTACCAGCTTCTTCTCGGAATGCATCCTCAACTTCTTGGGGGAGGTAGGTTGTCTTATCTTCCATAGAGTAGCACTGCCTAAACGCAGCCTGTTATGGCACAAGGATGTTTTCACTTTCAATTTACCACTGTAGTCTGTGATTGATGACGCGTTCCATGGTTTTGCAGAGACAGCTGGCGAGGCTAATGGGTCTGTAGCTGGAGGCAATGGAACTGTCTTTCCTAGATTTTAGGAGGGGTATCATGATTGCTTCTCTCCAGACTTGTGGAACACTGCCTAAGGTCCAACTGTTATTGAAGATCTGCAACAGCTTTGCTTTGGCCTCTGTTCCTAGGTTCCTGATCATTTAATTGGAGATACCATCAGCTCCTGGTGACTTTCTCATTTTCAGTTTTGATATGGCTAGCTCTAGTTCACTGAATGTGATAGGTGTCTCCATAACCTCATGTACAATTTTCTTCTGTCCTGTATGTTGCCATTTCTCTCGAATCTTTTGTTGTTTCTCTGGACTAATTTCTATATTGTAATCTTGTGCGAATTAGTCCGCAAAATGGTCAGCTGCTTGCTTTCTTGTTAAGATTTTTCCATCTTTATGAAGTGCAATTTTTGAGTTTCTCCCTGTGCCCTCATCGTTAAGGTGTTTTATTAGCTTCCATAACTTCCGTGTGTGTGTTTCAAAGTTCAGTGACTCTATTTTCTCCTGCCAGCTTTTCCGTCTAGCCTGCAGCTGGGCCCTTTGTAATTTAGCTTTTGCGTGCTGATATTTATTGTGGTGCTCTTGGCTGGGAATGGCCTCTGCTTGCTTTCTACATACATCCACATCATTATGCAACGTTCCAGTTCACTACTCCAGTAGGGTTTATAATGTTTACGGGCTCCTCTTGGTATTGTTTCTCGTGCTGCCTGTAGTATGCATTTCCCAAACTCTTCAACAACTTTATTTATGTCCTTCTCAGTGTTCAAGTTTCTAACCAGTATGCTGGTGCGATGCTTGTACATTGCCCAGTCTGCTTTCTTTTTGTTCCACATCGAGAGGGTGCTGCTTTCACTTACAAGCTCATTTTCTACAGTTAGAAAGACTGGCCGATGGTCACTGCCACCAAGTTGTTTCCCAACAATTCGTGTAATGTTCCACTCCAGGTCTGGTGAATGAAACGCCAGGTCAGGTGTAGTTGTAGTATGCCATGATCTCGAGTAGAAGGTATGTGGGCCAGACAGCTTGTTAATCAGGATGAATCTATTCTCATCCTGCCAGTCTTCCAGTCTCTCTCCTCTCTGGTCCATGTGATCATAGCCCCAGCTCTGCGAATGGCTGTTGAAGTCGCCACACACAATCATTTTTCCTTTTAATGGTAGCGTGTCCAATGCCTGTGGGCGGTCATTTCGACAGTAGTAATTGATCAGGTGAAGGTCTGTATTGTCTGTCTTAAGTTTAAGTGTCTGATACTCAGCCCCTTCCATGTAAACTTCAATTTGGGAAGTAGGAATGTTGTTTTTGACAAGAGTCAGTATCCCACCCTTTCGCTTGTCCTTTCGGTCAGATCGGTAACATGGTAGCCTCTGATTTTGAAGGCTATATTTTCGTTCAGGTGAGTTTCTTGCAAGCAACATACATTTACATTTTCTTTGGCCAAGATGTTTTCTAGTTCTATTCTTTTTTTTTTGTTGATACCCTCAGTATTCCAGTGCATTATTTTAAGTCTTTGTTTGCGACGGCCAGACGTTCTACTTTCAGGCCCTCTAGCTCCGCAGGACATCTGAGAAGGACCTCCATTAGTTGTGGTTAGACCCTTACGAGCATAAGGCCCGGCACTGCACCTGTCTGTGGGACCAGAGCAAGGTGAGCACCATAACATGTAGCAGTTGACATAATTCACGGCGTTATTGCGTGGCAGCCTGATTTATGTGGTGCGCCTCCTGGCTGGCTGCCTCCGTCTTCAGCACCTATCTTTTGCAAGAGTAGACTATGGTCTTACTCGACACACGAACTTTATTTTTATGATACATCTCCAACTGATTATATACGATATAAATGTATTGCTTGATATTCATAAATGAATGTTCCCTTCATGTGTTTTGTTAATATTTCCTAAATTACACCTTTATTTTTTTTTTAATTCACCAAGTGCCATCTCCGCATTAAAGCCCATCTTTATGAATCTCCAGTATCCTCTGTCCTGTGTCGACATTTTGCATTCGTACAGGAATCCCCCTGTCCATCCTTTAATGTTGCCCACGCACCTGTAATATTGTCTTCCTATTGCACTATTTCCCTCCATTTTTTCCTTCAGCTCATATTATAACAACAACCTCCGCCTCTTCATATGGTCGAAGTACCTTAATTGTGTGACCTTGATCTTATTCAGGACTATATTCGTCAATATTATATTATTTTTATAGACGTCTTTCTTTGTTTTCTTCTTCTGTCATAGTTTATCTATTCGTCTTTATAACGATATTTCCAACGTTTCGGCATACTCCTCAGCTTGTTTATTTACGATCCGCGATTCTGCACTGTACAATAATGTAAAGTAAATATAACACGTGATCACTTTTACTTTTAATTCAGAACTTAGCTGTTTAGATCTGAGAAGTGTTATCAGCCTGTTTCCTACTTCTCTTTCTTATTTCTAACTCACAACTGCCATCGTCGGTTATTAATTTTCCTAGATAAGAAAAGCTAATTACTTGTTCAAGCTTCCTACCTTTCACTGTAATTTTCAAAACCGATTTGGTACTATTCGTTTTTTTTTAAGTATATAATTGTAGTTTTTCTTGTCTTTATATTTATGTCTTAATCGTTTTAATTACTTAGTTTTGCATTTGGTGTATTAATTTGACTAAGCTTTCATCTATTAATTAGATCCTGTTCTGCACAGTATGCCAATGTTATCTTGTTTCTTGATTTTCCTCTAATGTTGGGCCATGGTCGTCTTTCTATCTGTTTGAAGATATTATCTGTATAAATACAATACAAATATAGGGTAATGGGAGATATGCTAGGCGCAATGGGACTCTTGCTTGCCGGCCCGGTAGTCATGTGCTCAAATCCCCATTCAGATGGGGATTAATTTTTTTTTCTAATGAATCTGGGCTCCCAGGTCGACCCAGCATTTAACAATATGAAGCTATCACCATATACCCTTTATGCCTCACAGTAGGGACAGGTGTCTTTTTCCTGGCTTATTTTACCGGAATAATGCTCACCATTGTTTCACACCTTTCTTTCCGGCTATAAAAGTATATATTTTACTGTTGCTGTTTGTTCTCACCATAAGTTTATTATCAATAGGGTGTCTTTGCCATCAATACATATTTCATTTGGCATTTAATGAATGTATCTTCTTCTTCTTCTTCTTCTTCTTCTTCTTCTTCTTCTTCTTCTTCTTCTTCTTCTCGCGTTCGTTCTTTCTTTCATGTTTTCAATGACAGACGAGTTCTTATGATGCAGTCAGCAGTTTTTGGAGCAACTTCCTATTCGAATTTTTTTTTTTTTTTTTTTTTTTAAAGTTATTTTTAAAATCCTTGTTACTTATAAAGTCAATATGTTTCGATGTTGATATTTGCAAGTCTCTTCCGTGTCTTCTTGGATTTTGTTTAATTATTTTTTTTTTAAATGTAGTACACATGACAGACCCAGCTTCTTCACATAACTGGATTAGCCTTTTACCTCTTTCATTTCCCTTCCCTTGTGTATAATTGCCAACTAATTTCATATATTTGTCTTTCTTGATTTTAGCAATCATGTCTCCCATAAGGATTAAAATAGATGTAGACTGCATAGATGGGTGTATCAGACGCGGGACATCTTGCTTATGATCGAAAGGTTTTCCGGAAGGTTGTTACGGGAGCAAAGGACATGCTACTGAATGAATGAATGATTGAATGAATGAATAAATAAATGAATGAATGAATGAATGAATGAATGAATGAATGAATGAATGAAAGAGACTGCACTAGTCTGAGAGAATCCTTCTGGCATTTCGTTGTATGCTTAAAGTACTGCTCGACAATCTAGAGCAGGGGTCACCAAACTTGTTTCACAGCGGGCCGGATAACTGACAAAATGACCAGCGCGGGCCGCATAATCATTCTGTACAATACTTGCAAGCGAGAACGCAAGCTCGGGGAGAGGGGGAGGATGACGAAAAGCTAAGTTTAGTATTCCATGTTACTCATGGGTTAGTGGCGTGCAATGCATACACACAAACACACACACACACACACACACACACACACACACACACACACGCGCGCGCACACACACACACACACACACACAACAAAAATAAACAAAAAACAAAAGACAACCAACATATTTATTGACTAAACAAAAATTATCAAAGAAGGCGACGTTAGCGAAAAGATAGTTGCACCAGACCTAGTGTGCATGCACATATCCGAATCTCCGAATCTCACAAACTAAGCAGCAAAAAAGCTTAATAAGATTTGTGAAACTAACATTTGGCTTTCGATATATCATCAATGTTTGGTTTGGAATTGCTGCTTCCAATCAAGATAATTGCTTTCAAATGTTCATCAGTCAATCTTGTTTGATATGTTGACTTTACATATTTCATATTTTAACTGTTAGCGCACAGACATAAGTTGTTCCAAACACTGATGCCATACCAGTGGCAAATTTCTTCAGTTTCGGAACCTCAATATAAGGTAAGCAGCGGTAAAATTCAACAAGTTTTCCTTCTCTGTGCTTCTCTTGCAACAAGTCATTTGCTTGTAAATCAATTATCTCCAATTGTAATTCAACTGGCACATCATCAAGGTTACAATCAAACGGATTATGGAACAAAATAATGTCACTCTCAATTCTATCACGATATGAAAATCTCTCCAAAAAATGCTTCTTTAAGTCACAAATCGAGGTTGACATCTTCGGCGATTGTAGCGCAAAACTCTTTGAAAAAGTGAAAATGGGAAAATTTGTCTCCTTCCATTTGTGCTTCAAACAATCACAGCTTTATCCAAAATTCTATGATTATTCTGTAGAGATCACAGACGAGATTATCTTTTCCCTGAAGTTTCAATTTCAGTTCATTCATGTAGGATGTGATGTCGACCAAAAAATGACAACTTTGACAGCCAAGTAGGATCTGACAGCTGTGGATTAGCTCTATCTTTTTCAGTGAGAAAAACGTCTATTTCGTTTCGGATCTTGTAAAGACAAAACAGGACTTTATCGCAGCTGGACCACGTCACTGCTGTGTGATAAGGCAAGTCACAGAATTCAGAATCAATTTCTTCAAGAAAATCCTGGAACTGACGGTGATTGAGCGCATGTCCCCGAATGAAGTTCACAGCAGAAACGACTGATTTAAGTACACGAGAAATATCTAAGTCTTTCCCACAGAGTACTTCTTGATGTATGATGCAGTGTATGAACAGAGCGCTCGAAATTTGCAAACCTTCCAAATAAGTCCTGATCTACCTCACTAGACCCTTAATCACTCCCGCCATGTTTTTCCTCCATTAACTGTAACACTTTGAAACTGATTCCACTGAAGGTCTTGCAACATTTTTTGCACTTCCATGAAAATGTCTTTTCCAGTTGTTGTTCCGTGCATCCTGCAAACGGATGCTAACTTTTCCGTTATCTGAAAGTCCAAACTGACACCACGAATGAACACGAGAAGTTGTGACGTACTCGAGAGACTCGACAGTAGACTCATCCAGCGCCAGAGAATACTACAGCAAGTTCCTAGCTTTCTCTCGTATCTGTAGCACTATGTTTTCTCCAGGTTCTTCTGTTCTCCACTCAACTGAACTTAAAAGATGGTAGACTGAAGGCACATAGCAGCCAGGAGGTCTCCGCACGTGGGAATATCTCCTAGTATTCTAAACATAATATTTAAATTTAAATTATATCACAACGTCTCGTGTACCATACGTTTTATCAAGCAAATTCAAGTACCGTCGGCGGGACTGATGAACTGACCTAGTTTGGTGACCCCTGATTTAGAGTTTACAAATGCCAATCAGCGAAAGTTCCAGACAGTTTGGACTTTCGAATTATTACCGCATATTTAACAATGCTCTCTCTCTCTCTCTCTCTATATATATATATATATATATATATATATATATATATATATATATATATATATATATATATATATATATATATATATATATATATATAATTTGTGTGTGTGTGTGTGTTTGTGTGTGTGTGGTGTTCTCTGTCGCTATGTTTCTCTTTTTCATCTCTATCGTGCTCTCTCTCCCTCTCGGTTTATTTGTCTTTCTCCCTCCCTCCCTCCCTCACCCCTCTACCTCTCTCCAGTGCTCTCTCTCTCTCTCTCTCTCCATTGTGTCTCTTTCTCCCCCCCCCCCCGGCCCAATCTGTTTTTAATCTCTCTCCATTTACTCCATTTTATTTTCTAGTGTGTGTGTCAATGTATTCTATACTGAATACGATTACCCAGCCCTCTCTATCGACGTACATATGTTGCATGTTCATTCTTCGCTGACGTGTAATCTTTTAATGCACCTTATCCGGGAAAATAACACTTAACTAGATGGACAGTATTGACATCTGTCAAAACACATTTCTGGCTAATATCCAGACAGACTCGAAATCCCCTAGGATACAGTACACTAAGATTAGCAAATGTGGCCCATCTAGTTGTATGACGAGCTGTAGACGGCTCCTTTCGCCCGTGTTTTTGATTATCAAAGAGCTTTCATGTATTACTCTATAATTTAGAGATGTGTTTCTTAATATTATTATTATTATTATTATTATTATTATTATTATTATTATTATTATTATTATTATTATCATTATTATCTATTACTGTTGTTGTTGTTGTTGTTGTTGTTGTTGTTGTTGTTGTTGTTGTTGTTGTTGTTGTTGTTGTTGTTGTTGTTGTTGTTGTTGTTGTTGTTGTTGTTGTTGTTGTTGTTGTTTTCATTATTATAGAGGCAGAGAAGCAGGCAGAAAGACAAACAGGCAGCTGACAGATACTTGAACGGACGCACGGACGAAGGGTCGGCCGCCCGACCGACCGACAGGTTCGCCGGTCGAGCGGATGAGACAGACGGACGGACAGACGGATGGACAGACAGGCAGGCAGATAGATAGAGACGGAGGGACGAACGGACAGATGGATGGGTGGATAATTGGATGGATAGGTGGATGGAATGACAAGATTAGATTAGATTGGTTAGATTAGATTAGATTAGATTAGATTAGATTAGATTAGATTAGATTAGATTAGATTAGATTAGATTAGACTGATATCATATTCCAACATTCGTTATCTCCAACTTTTACTTAATCCCCGAACGCATACATTTGCTGGAATGACTTTTAATGTAAAATAAATTATATCCAAAAGTAACGAAAAATAACAGACCTGAAGGATGAAAATAACATTGGTTTCGGTAAATGAAAACAAGTTGAGAAACCGTTACATCAAACAGCACTTAGTCTATCATGTCTCAACACACGTCACGCATCTACAGTATGGATAAACAGTTCATCAGTTTTTATATTCACAAACGAACAGCAAGGAAATTGAAAGTAAATAATGTGATATTTGCTTCTGCCTCTCAATTGTGGGTTTATATTGACCTGCATTTCTGGCTTCATCTCACAACATGGCGCAGAAGAAAACAGCCTTCAAAGGCAACATGATGGCATGTCGAAAATCTGCAACGCGGTTAACGGGCAGATGGAGCCGACATCACTTCAAGTAAACTAAAGGGACGAAATATCTGGAAGTACGTGATTACTACAAACATGCTCCAACAACTGCTGTCTGGCGCATGAGTCGCAGAAAATAGAAGCATTTTGAGGGGGACGGGAAGAGGGTCACGTCTACGGCACCGATATGTATAACTCAGCGCTGTATCGAATGTACGGTGTACTTCAATGCCTCTCTACAAATAATTCTCAATATACTCAAATGGGGCACCGCTATTTGTCCTTTAGTCCTTATATGAGTGTTGTTTCTTCAACAGACTGAGATACTACTTGTTCAATAAATTAAAGATAGGAGATAATGATGAATGCAACAGCGGAACTGGTAAAATTAAGTCTAAACATGCTGCAGGAGCTCCAAACATGTTCTTCTGACCTGCTACAAGTGAGGCCAAACTCAATGGAGATGACAACGGGCTTAGTTGACATGTTTTGTTTATAAGATATATCAGGCCGACGGAGATATACGGAGAAGAAGATGGAGAAAGTTCTTTCCGTGATTACTATAACATAACCACCATAGAAACAGTATGGTCGACCGCTACATGCAGAGAGAGACTAGACAGGGGGTCCGAGCACTTCTAGACTGAATGGTTCGATACGCAGTGAGCATAATCTCTCGACTAACTGACTACCTAACTAAGTGACTAACTAAAATTCTCATAATATTTTGATTGAAGATGTGAAAAAGAAATTAAATAGATAACTTGAAAGATCGATGTTTATTTCACGATATTTCAAATGCAAACAAACAATTATTTTGTCCATTGAAACGAACAATTTTCACATTTTATGCATATCCTGCACTATTATATAACATGGAATCGTGGGTTATGTATGAACAAGAATGTGGAAGGAAGAATTATTGTTTCTGTAATGTGGATACGTAGCTGCAATGGTATGATGATCATAGGATGACAACACGGCAAGTAAAGACATCTTAGACAAATTATGAATTAAAATCAACAAACCCCCTCTGCTGTGTGTCCACCGTGACGAGGTAGAGGGGCTTGAGCGTCCCAATGACCCCAAGAGCTATGCCGACGGTAGCACAGCTACTGGTAGGGCCACCCATGTCGGACAGGTCAAGGGAGAGGGACCAGACGAAGAGACACACAAACCTGCTGCCTTGTAGGTAGACTGGGGACAGTCAAAGGCTAGGGAAAGCACCCCGAATAAATGCTTGTCGAAATCGGATGTACTGAGCCACAGGCTTGACAAAGCAGTGCAACGTAAAACCTGCTGCCTTGTAGGTAGACTGGGGACAGTCAAAGGCTAGGGAAAGCATCCCGAATAAATGCTTGTCGAAATCGGATGTACTGAGCCACAGGCTTGACAAAGCAGTGCAACGTAACTTAATTCATGATGTCACAAATCAAAATTAATCGATATGGTGCTAATCCCGTGAAGTCCCATCAGGCGGCGATAGTGCCGGGCCCCCTGCCTCGAGGGGGTCCACCCATGACTACTGGTGGTCACCTTCCCCTGTGCTGTGGAGTCAAGGCACAGAGGAGTAGGTTAAGAGCTATTGACCAAATACCCCGGACACTCAACATACTACAGTGGAATGCCGAAGGAGTTTACAAGAAGAAAGAGTCCCTAACACAGCGTCTTCATAAAGATAAAATAGATGTGGCATGCATTCAAGAGACACACCTCAACGCCAATCACAAATTCTCAGTCAGAGGATATCAGGCCACACGTTTCGACCGTGAAGGACACAAAGGAGGAGTTCTAATACTTACACGAAATACAATACCTTGCAGTGAAGTATCTGTGATCTCTGACAACCAAACGGAAATTATAGGTGTTGATATAATGATAAAGGACGTGAAAATAAGAATCTACAATCTGTATAGCCCAGCAGATAATGACCTTACACTCTCAAACATGAAAATAACTGACACAAACTGCATTATTGTCGGAGACTTTAATAGCCGTTCAGAAAGATGGGGATACCCAGATACTGACAAAAGAGGAGATGAATTGGAGGACTGGGAAATAGACTCAAATCTCCATCTACTCAACAAAGCGGATGACACACCGAGCTTCTACTCCAGAAGATGGCTTACCACTTCTACTCCAGACTTAGCTTTCTGCACAGGAGACATCCTCCACAAAATCGATCGCCATGTGCTGGACCAATTAGCAGGTAGTGACCACAGACCAATCAAGCTTGTAGTGAATATGGAGTATGTTCCACAGGAGCAAAAGCCCTTGCCCCGCTGGAATTACAAACGAGCAGATTGGGACAGATTTGCCATACTAACAGACAAATATTGCGAAAACATAAATACACGATATGGCAACATAAAGCAAATGGTGGAAAGTCTAAACAGAGCGATAATACAGGCAGCCACTGAGTCCATTCCTAGAGGAGCGAGGAAAAATTACAAACCATACTGGACTGAAGAACTACAAAGTCTGGAGGACAAAGTTGAAGATGCCAGGAAGACAGCAGAGAGAGAACAAACAATTGAAGCGAACATCTCTCTCAAAGCCATCTCAGCAAAATATAAAAGAACAGTAAATCAAACAACAAGAGATTGTTGGAGGGAAAAAACAGAAAACCTGAATTTTGACAGGGATGGAAACAAACTATGGAAACTAGTGAAAGCCATGAACAATGAAGGACCTAGAAACAAACAAATAACAATTAAACAAGGAAATGCCTTGCTTACAGGAAAAAAGGCTGCAAATGCACTAATGGAACACTATGCAAATGCAAACCACATTGATATTACAACCGAACAGAAGAAAGCAATCAAAGACAAACAGATACATCATAGAAATACAGAGACAGCAGCAGAATATATGATGGCAAATCTAACAATGGAAGAAATGGAACAGGCAATGAATACCCTAAAAAAGAAGAAATCACCAGGAAAGGATGGAATCACAAATGAAATGCTAATAGGACTAGGCACCAAGGCAAAGAAGAAACTACTAGCAGTCCTAAATAACAGCTGGAAGAGAGGAATAGTCCCACAGGCATGGAAGGAAGCTATACTAATACCAGTCCCAAAGAAAGGAAAAGACCTGGAAGAACCAAATGGCTATCGACCTATCAGTCTACTTAGCTGTGTAGGAAAATTAATGGAACGCATTATCAATGGCAGGCTAACATGGCATCTGGAAGAAAACATACTCTTAACACCACACCAAGCAGGATTCAGAAAGTACAGATCCACTGAAGATCAAATAACCTATATAGCTCAGGAAATAGAGGATGCCTTCCAAGAGAAAAAGCACACACTAGCAGTCTGGATAGATTTAGAAAAAGCATTTGATAAAGTATGGAAGGAAGGACTGAAAGTAAAACTGCAAAACATGCATGTTTGTGGAAAAATGTATAAATGGATCAGCCACTACCTTGAGAACAGAACTGCCAGGACAAAAGTACAAGGACAAACAAGCAAAATGATGCTGTTGGAGCAAGGTGTCCCCCAAGGAGGAGTTCTTTCACCAACATTATTCCTAGCATATATAAATGACATCACAGAAAATTTTCCAGTCAGAGTACACACATCCTCCTTTGCAGATGACCTAGCCATATGGACATCTGAAGAATATATTAGTACAGCTAACAGCAGAATACAGCAAGCCTTATTAGCGCTAGAGGACTGGTCAAAATCATGGCTAGTGAAGATAAGTGAGGAGAAAACAACATGCACAGTGTTCTCCCTCTCAAATAAAACTCAGCAACCTAAGCTGGTATTGAATGGAAAAATATTGCGCCATGAAGAAAATCCAAACTATCTAGGAGTCACCTTTGATCGTCGCCTGACATGGAAGACACAGGTTGAGAAAAATCGAACAAGAGCAAGGCAGAGAATGGCAATCATGAAAAAGCTTGCTGGTACAACATGGGGAGCAGATGAGAAAGTTCTCAAGAAGTTATATACTGGACGGGTGAGGCCAGTACTGGAATATGGCATTTCAGCTTGGGCAACAGCAGCTAAGTCAAACTTTAACAAAATAAGTAGAGTCCAAAACCAAGGAATGCGAATCATAACTGGAAGCCTGATGACAACGCCTATTAATGAACTAGAAAAGATCACTTGTTTACAACCAATGCAGGATAGAAGAGATAGCAGAGCCCAGCAACAAGCAGAAAAATTTAGAAGATTGACAGACCACCCTATGTACAACAGATTTAATGGTTTTGGAAAGGGAAGACTGAAGCGTAACAACTTTGTAGAAACTGCAAAACGAAGGATTAGGGCAGATCCTATACTTAACATATCAACAGTCAAGCCCATTTACAATGCACACAAGTTCCCAGCTTGGAGACAGCAGCAACTGCCTGAGATGATAGAAAACATTCCTGGTATTGAGAAAAAGAACACTCAGCATGAAACCGAAAGAAGAGAAATAACCCTAAACTACATAAAAGAACATTACCCAAGCAGGAATTGGACCCATGCATATACAGATGGATCAGCCAAAAATTCAATAGAGAATGGAGGAGGAGGAATTCTCCTAAATTTAAAAAATGGAGTGAAAAAAACACATTCAATGGCAACTGGAAAATTTTCAAGTAACTTCAAAGCGGAGGTAGAGGCTCTGAAAACTGCAGCAGAAATGCTTCTGATGGAGGAAAATAAAGAGAAGCAAATAGCTATCTTCACAGATGCAAAGTCAACTGTCTCAATACTGAAGAGCAATAACAGCACAGAACTAGCTGACCTAAGAGCAACACTCCATGGTCTATGCCAGAAATCCAAAAAAGTTGTAATACAGTGGATCCCATCACATTGCAGTATACCTGGAAACGAAGAGGCTGACAGACTGGCAAAAGAGGGCGGACGACTACCACAGCCTGACATAGACATAACCTATAATGAGGCAAAGAGGTTGATAAAAAGCACTTATAGAACCAAATGGGAATCAGAGCATCCAGGCCATCAGAAGGATGATGCATATTACAAACTCGACCGAAGAGAACAAGTAGCAATCTTCAGACTCCGCACAGGACATAACAGGCTGAAATACCACTTGTTCAATAAACTAAAGATAGGAGATACCGATGAATGTAATTGTAGAACTGGAAAAATGACAGCAAAACATTTGCTGCAGGATTGCCCAACATATGCAGAACAGAGAAAGATATTTTGGCCCACACCTGCTTCATTTGAGGAAAAGCTCTATGGAGATATCAACAAGCTCAAGTTGACCGCATCTTACTTTAACTACATACAGGTTGACGTTTAAAGGTGCATGAAGACCCAGAGGCATGAAATGGAATATTGCTTGGATAGCAAATCCATTATGTGGAAAGTCCAAATCGAAAGCTCGCTGTGTGGGCTTCATAAAAGGTGGAAAAGTGTCCAAATGGCACGAAATGGAATATTGCTTGGATAGCAAATCCATTACGTGGAAAGTCCGAATCAAAAGCCCATTGTGTGGGCTTCATAAAAGGTGGAAAAGTGTCCTAGTGGCATGAAATGGAATATTGCTTGGATAGCAAATCCATTACGTGGAAAGTCCGAATCGAAAGCTCACTGTGTGGATGTCATCTGCAGACTCCATACTTCTGGTTTCCGGAAGAACAGCCTATGGTGAACGGAAGGCTCAATATACGGAAATGAGGCTAAGCAGCCATGTGCAGGACGTGACGATTCCTTGGGTGAGCCCAGTACCAGAGCGCTATGTATCGGCTCTGCAAGTATGGAAGCCTCCTTGGATGGCGGGGAATGCCCATGGTCTGCCCCTGCCTTCCCTTGAGGGCTGACCAGGATCTTTGGCTGTTCTATATGGGCCAGCTGGGATGGGGGATAACACCACAACAGTGAGAGTCAAAAGTCCTAAGAAACCCCCGGGAAGGTTAACCCGGTCAACAAATGCCCGCAGAAGTCGGATGTGTCGGCCTAACGGCGCAAGAACGCAGCTCTGCTGTAAACAGGCACAACGCAATCACATCCGAAAAAAAAAACAACTCCGGATGAACGAAGAAGAAGAAGAAATCAACAAACACTTTATTTTGCACTTTCTGTTTTAAGACTTAAGTCAGGTCTTAGTCATAGATGACTAAGTTAACGTATGACGTTAGACGGTACTATTTGCTTTCTATTAGCGCTGAATGTTGGGAGGCGCTCACCAAACCCTACATCCCACTTTGTGCCACCGTCTTCGGGCGGATGATCGCAAATTGGAAGGGTACACTCCTTACCTTAATGCGAGGACATGCAACCTAAAGAATAAATGTCACGGCAGGGAGACCAGGTCACAAGACTTAGTCGGAAACAGGTCTAGGATGGAAGCTCCGACAGACTAGAGCATTTCTTTTCCGATCCGCCAACTTCTGCAGCTTGTCTTGTTCCAGACATATTGGTGTTACATTTTCTCTGCAGTAAACAAGGCAGGCCGAGAGGAGGATCATGCTGCATGGCCAACACATGGTCTCTGATGGAAACGTATAACTCTGTTTTACAAACTATCGCCTTTTAAAACGGCAAGGTGCCAGATCAGACAAAATGCCCTGACGGTTTTTTAAGTATACGTGCATACGTAGTCAGATTGCAATAATTGTATATTCTGTATAGAGACTTGTATGCACTTGAATTTCGTTGCACCCATGTAGCAACATATTTAAGTAGTGTGGAGCGCCTAATGGTCGCTGAAATAAATTATTGATATATTGGTCCAGGTGCCACAGTAGTGACGGAAATTTGTTTGCCATGTACTATCAGCTTTATTGCTGGCCCGGTGAACAAATGTTCGAATCCCGACGTAGGTGGATTTTTTAAGTGGGGGGGGGGGTGTAAAATTGACAAGGCTATTTCCTAGATAGTGAAATCAGACACTTAGCCCCTTCGGATAGAAGCGAAAAACAGGAGTCTCCGTGTGCAAGTTCCATGAAATCGCAAAGAGCAGGTCTTTTGGCTGCAGCCCTGGTAAATTGTTCTGAAAAATAACCTACCCATGGGTCCATTACCTTGGATGGAATCTGTCTATAGGAAGCACACCTTACACAAATACATGCTGAGGGCTGACACGCTGACCTTGAGATGTGTAACTAGAGTGTGACACACTTCCCTCGAAAAAGGAACGAAGAAGAAGAGATTCCATCAAAAGTAACGGGCTCTAACTACCCGTGAATATGCTTCCTTTCCCATGAATGTTGCCAGAGCAGCGGCATAATATGTATAGTTCCCAACTGCTGTGGGAATTTTAAGATGCGAATTTTGACCTCGAAATCTCTTGTTTTCACCCTTATCTGTGATGGCTATGCGTCCTATCTCATTGCCCAAGAGATCAACAAACATGTTATATAATTAGAAACAAATGATTCTCGTAAATAAACAAATTACCAGTCTTATGGTGGGATTTGAAACCACGGCTTCTTAGCCCGAAGCACAAACCTCTCAGTCAAACCAAAATAAAGTCATTTCAAGTAACAGCCAGGACAGGGTGGGTAAGTTGTACTTTTATAAGACTCAAGAAATTTTTAAAAAACACGTAACTGATTTGGTCATTGTACAAATAAAGGACTCTTTCCTACGCCATAAGGTGCAAACCCCATATTGTATATACCAATTGGCCCTCCGTGGATTATGTAGATAATATCCCACTGGCTGCATTTACTTCTCAAAACATTTGTTGTTATCTATTTTAGACTGGATCGGCAAGAGAGCCAATGTCAATTTGAAGAGCGTTCCGACCTCCACGGGATGTAAACAGCCGGCCGGCAGGACAGCGTACTTGCGACTGAACTCAGGTGCCTCCCTGCTTTTTTTTTTTCATATGAAGTTTAATTTATACATGTGTTTCTGCTGAGGAGCGGCTGACCGAGTGGCTTGAATGCCAGATTCTCCTTCGGGAGACCAGGGTTCGAATTCTAGGTAAGGTGTGGAGCTGTTTTTTTTTTTCTTTTCTGTCAGGGATAAAAAGAAAACTATAACCTGCACAGTTTGCATCGACTGCAATAGCAGAGGCTTTAATTCCTCAGTCTCAAACCCCCTCCCCCCCCCCCCCCGGGCCATACACAGCAAGGTACTATATTGTCAGTAAATGACACACAGACAGACGGACAGACAGACAGTTGCTGCTGTACAGATTGGGTTACTGCCATAGAGAAGTCAGAAGTTGAGTTAAAACCCTTCCACCACCTGAAGGTGTATTGATCATTTGTTGCTGGACCCATATTTTTATGACATTTTCTAGAACCCGTGTTCGGCTAGGTCGACGTTACACTACGCCATCGCTTCTGTGGCCATAGAGAACGCGGCTACTTTACTTTGTATTTTACTTCACCTATTAACATCATAATTTACTGCTCAAGCAAACTGTCCTGACCAAACCGGTGTTGGAAACGTTGACCTCTAAAGAAGAAGAATGAGACAAAAATTGATTAAGCAATTTGTTTTACACACGCAGTGTCTTGCGACCTCAAGTCTGCTTGGTCATCTCAGCAGGGATATCAGAACTCTGGGCTGAGAACCATTGCAATGCTACATGATAAATATCAGCGATGACGAACAATAAATTATAATTCTGCTTCCTCCTTCTTCTTACTACGGAAAACGATCTACCCACAGTTTCATAACTGGAGATAACGGAGAAAATCGATAACTAAAGGTCTTAATGTATGTGGCGTCATAAGCAATCTTATAATTATATTCCCCTTCGCTGTCCACAAACTTAATTACCATTCCCACAATTCTTCCCTGTGGCACGACAAGTCAAGCTTATAGGGGCCATATTTTTTTAACCCTAGGAGGATGTGATGCGGATAATTTATGTTATCATCATCGTGTACATGCCGGTAAATGTGGGCGATCAGGAAACTCCATCTCGCTCGATCCCCAGAGCATCAGGGTTTGTGGGTTCTTTGTCCTATTATTAGTCAACGATAAATTATTTACCTTCCTATTATACATAACTTGAAAACTTTAGCTTAAGACTTAATACTGCTTGATAACGTTTCTTTTGTGTTTTCATTATTTTAAGACTTCTATTGCTCCATTTGCCTTTATATCATTCTCTTCCATTAGGTTTAGAATGTTCAATATTTTACTGACATTCACTTCATTTCTGTTCAGTTTCCATCTGTCTTTCTGGCTTCGTGACTAGCTGTCTTTCTGTATGTCAGCAGTTGCTACACAAACATCATCATCATGTGTGATGCCTATAAACGTTGTGTTTTCATGGTTAGATATATCCCCAGAGTTGCTGACCAGGTCTGTGTTCTTGACACGGTTAGGCTATGTGGCCAAATCAGTTAGGTCTTTTTATGCCCCTTGCTCTTTTTCCAACAAGCTGTCAGATAATGTGGAAGACCTTCATGATGATACAAGAAAAGAACAGTAAGATATTCGGAATAATAATGAAGTACCATCCATTTTGAAGATGGACGTTCAGAACGCTCTTAACCATATGAAAACTTGCAAGACCCCGGGTTCAGATAACATCACAACAAAAATAATCAATGCCTTAGAAGAATATGGAATAGACCAGGTCACCAGACTGCTGAACGCAATATATGATACTGGAGATATACCTCCTCAATTATGTAATTCTATATTTATTGTAATCTCAAGAAATCAGTATCCTTGGAATGTGACCAATATCTAACAATTAGTATAATGAGCCACATCACGAAGATTTTGCTAAGAATTATCATGCAAAGAGTTAGGAAGAAAATACAACTCGAAATAAGAGAACCAAAAAAAACAACATATATTGGAAACAACAAGCTGCCATAAGAAATGATCATGAAGTAGGCCAATATCAGCCTATTACGAGAGGTGTGAGACAGGAATATGTAATACCTCCAGATCTTTTTCCCTATACACTGGAAATATTTTCAGAAATGTCGAAAATATGAAAGGAATCATCATTGGAGGTGTCACAGTCTCACCTGAGGGCGGTATTAACATAAAGATAACAGAGAGTGGAGAAGGGATAGAACTCCAGCTAAAGGGAAAGAACCGAGTCACTCGAAGGCTCGAATGACCCAGAGCCTTCTCGAAGGACCGGTCAGCGTGTCCACAGTCCCGTGGACACCGATGGAGCCCGCCGATTGCGGGGTCCACGAGAAACGCGGAGAGAGTTACCACCCGTGTCGGATTGCGACACATGTGGAAAGGCAGACACGGACTGGACATCGAAGAAGCAACAGGGCTTACCTTAAGGGGGACTTGATAGATTAAAACCCAACTGTACTTAGGGGTGTTACGCATACGTTAGATAGATGATAGAGTTGTTGTAATGATCATGTATTATTGCTTTATTGATTTCAGACAATGAGCAAGATCTGCAACATTTAATATATGCGGTTGCTATATACAGTGAAAAAATAGGGTTAGAATTAAATTGTAAGAAGATACAGATTACAGTCGTTACTGGGAAAGAGGAAATACCACAATGTAATATACAAGTAAATGGGAATATTCTTAAGCAAGTGAATCGGTACAATTATCTCGGGAAAGTAATAAAATCTGATGGGAGATGCCTTGAAGAGATTAGAATAAGAATCGCCATGGCGAAGGTAGCCTTTTGCAAGATGAAAAACATACTGACCAATAAAAATATGTCATTTGCAACAAGAAAAAGAGTGTTGAAGTGCTACATAGAACCTGTGCTTTTGTATGGATGTGACACGTGGACAATGAGCAAACAGGCTGAAAAACATCTGATGGCTGTTGAAATGTGGTTTCTGAGGAAAATGCAAAGATTACCATGGACAGACAGAAAAACTAATGACCAAGTCCTACAAGAAACAAATGAAAATTGTAAACTGATTACAAAAATTAGATAGTCAACATTTTTGGTCACGTAATGAGAAGAAATCCATTGGAGAACTTGGTGACAACTGGCAAGATCGAGGGAAAGAGAACAAGAGGAAGGCAGCGAAGTAAATACGTGAATGGCTTGACCACGTAGCATGGTCGAGACGGGAACACTGAGCTAATCCACGACTCTGGTGACAGAGTGAGATATTCCAAACATGACCGCCCACGCTTATCGGCATGGCACGTGATGATGATGATGATGATGATGTCTCTAAGTTTTCAAGTTTATATCTTGACATATTTTCATTTATAAAGGACTCGTTTGTATGATTAGATTGTTACGCTAGCAATAGCATGTACGTAGCGGGACGAGGTTCAATTTCAGCTCTGGACGCTCGCTACAAGAAGGAAAGACTAGTCACATATTGCTCCATACACTTTCAGGCCCACCAAATGTGTTGGTGCTAACACTTTACATATCATCGACAGTTCCTGCATAGGGACTTGTTTATGATTTTTGTTACTTTCTTTTATGCCTCTTGTCTCTCTTCATTGTTTCATAACAGCACTGACTCTCGTATGTATATAAATGACTTTATTAACCATTGCCCATCATCATGTGAGTGATTTCTTGTCTATATTTCTCGTTTAACAAAGAGATAAGTTGAAGTTTCCAAGCTTAAGCCGAACGTGTTGAAAGACGTTGAGTGTATGTGTGTATTTTATGTGTATGTGTGTGTATGTGCGTACGCGCTCGCGCGCGCGTGTGTGTGCGTGTGTTTTCTTAATTAAATCTCTTGTTTCTGTATCATCATACTCATTTTACGCTGCTTGTTATTTGAGTCATAATGAAGTAACAACCACCGTATATTATTATAAGATAACAACCACTGTGTATTATAACGAAATAACACACACTGTATATTATGATTAAATAGCAACCTCCCTGTATTATAACGAAATAACAACCACCCTGTATTATAATGAAATATTATCAACAGTGTATTATAATGAAACAACAACCTCCCTGTATTATAACGAAATAACAACCACCCTGTATTACAATGAAATAACAATCACCCTGTATTACAATGAAATAACAACCACCCTGTATTATAAAGAAGTAACCAACGTGTATTATAATGAAGTAACAACAACAGGGTATTATACGGAAATAACAACTATTGTGTATTATACTGAAATAACAACCATCGTCTATTATACTGAAATAAAATCCGCCGTGTATTATGATTAAGTAACAATGACTGTGTATTACTGCGTTAATGAAAGTTACTGCGAATAATTGCACCCAATGGCCTAAGCATCGACAACTTCTCCTCTTTAGCTTTTTTTTTTTTTTTAACCCATTGCCCAACTTAGTGACGTCACAAATCTGTACCGATTGAACGATGTGATTTGTCACACAAGGTCATCCAGTTATCTCCACAACTACAGTGAGGTTCGTCGCGACCTTATACAGCAATGCACGCTCGGAGTGTTGTAGTCCCTGTCACTTAGGGGTTAGTGAAACGCAGTTTCACAATTTTCTGACATTCAGAGTCCAGGGTTCGAGATCAGCCGAGGCAGATTTGGAAGAAAACCGCTTTGCGTAGATTTCGAGTATGTGAGGCGTCATCCGTTCAGGAAGCAGTGAAAAACTACTCAATGTAAAACTTGCTAGTAAATCACACAAAGCCAATAATTACTTAGGTTAATTGACACATTTTTTTGCGCTCGCTCGCTTTGAACTCAAGCGTAGTCCATACACTATAATTCTAGAAGTGCTGGACTGAATTTTGCGTGTGGATTAGCTTTTCCTATTAACAACGTCCCTCGCCATTAGGCGAACCCACTCCGACTTCAGAGGTACTTGTAATTAACGTCCCCAAGTCAAGGACGACAGGTCAACATTTTAGTCCAGCTGCCAGGTGTAGGGGTTGAACCGCTTACCTCGGCATCAGCACATCGGATGTTTAAGAACACGCGTTCTTATCCATTCGGTCATGCTGACCTCCTAATTGTAACATGGAAAGAACATGAAAGAAACTTAACTCATCGAGGTTAGTTAGAGACTCCAATAGGACATTACATTTTGATCTAAGGCGGGATAATTTGAACGAAAATTTAACACAAAAAAAACCATCTGCCTGAACAATGCGAGACGGCTACGCGGACAAGAGGTCTTAAATTATGTTTTTGTCTCGGACTTTTAAATAAAAACAGTATTTTAAAAAAAAAAAAAAAAAAAACCTGCCATCCCACACCAGTAATGGTGTCATCTAAGGACTCTTTTGCACGCCTTAAGGAGCATTGCCCGAACTTTTATAGAGCAACCAAAATTCACTTGGTGATATGGTCAACATCACGTACGTCGCCTTTACTTCGCAAGACATTTCCAGGTACCCATTTTAGGCTGGGTCGACCCAGGACCCCAGACCACTATTCGAATCCTCTTCGTGTGTGTGTGTGTGCGCGCGCGTGCGTGCGTGCGCATGTGCATGCGCGTGCGGGATGGCTGTGTGTGTGTGTGTGTTGGGGGGAGGGGGGGGGGTGAATTGCAAGACTTACACACATCTTAGACCAAATGAAAATATTATGTGGTGGACAGTTTCCGTGCTCACCATTTTATCTGTCCAGACAATGTTGGCAATTGTCTGGTGTCCATGTTATGAGGCTGGGTCTAGCCCAGAGGCGTACTGCGGGTAACAAAAGAACCCTGTCACACCTGGGTATTGAGCGCGGGCAACAATCCTGGTAACCCTGCGTACTAATCACTATTCTGCAGCGGAGTCCATGGCGTCTAGTGAAAATAACTAGCTTAGATGAATATATGATTAAATTGACCATAGAAATAGACAGAGGAAAAATAACACCACACACACACACACACGCACACGCACACGCACACGCACACACACACACACACACACACACACACACACATTATTATTTTTTTTAGCATATCCTTTTACAGGACTTAGCTGTCAACACCAGCATCTTTCAGCTGTATGTTGATCTCTTGGCAAGATTACGCTCAGTAGTTTGCCATTGCTTTCTGAGCGGCCGGCTCCGCTACGAGACTCTGCGTGATAAACGGGATTACAGAGAGAAAGTGTTGTAACCCCACAGCCAGAGAGACCGGTATATATATATATATATATATATATATATATATATATATATATATATATATATATATATATATATATATATATATATATATATATATTGTTGCATATCCCTTGCAGGACGTTGCAGTCAACACCGGAATTTTTTCAGCTGCTGTTGATGTACTAGGCAGATTTTACGTTCAGTAGTTTGCCATTGCTTTCTGAACGACCGGCTCCCATACCAACACGTTATAACAAGGCGACACGGTCTGCTGCACAAATTGGTCGCGTGTCTACCTACACACACATCCCCCACCCATCCCCAACCTACACACGCTTACCCACCGACACATCCTCCACCCACCAACCCACACACCCCTAACCACTCAGCCAAACCCACATTCTCCCACCCACACACACACACACACATCCCCTGCCAACACACACATCCCACACGCAACCACACACACATCCCGCACCCAACCACACAAGCCCATACCCACACTTCTCCCACACACACAATCTTCCCCACCCACACACACCCCCTACAAATTCTCCAACCATCCACCTACACACCCCTAATTACCCATCCCCAACAGCTCATCCCTCAACCACACATCCCCACACCTATACACACATCCCCCACAATCCAACACATCCCCCACCAACACACATCTCCCCACACACACATCCCCAACCTATACACACATCCCCCACACACATCCCCTACCCACGTACTCATCCCTCAATCACTCACACCCACACATCCCTCACCCACCCATCAACACATACATCCTCCACCTACCTACCCACAATCACACACCCCAACCACCCAGCCAAATACACATCGGATAGGAAGAAAGAGGGAGAGAAAGGGGTGGGTAAAACGGAAAAAGATAAATAGAGCAATAGAGAGAGAGAGAGAGAAATGGAAGGAAACCATTATATTGCAGAAAAAAAGGTAGTTGACACAACCAGCGCGGCTGCTGCACATGCACTTTAAAGCTCGTGTGATTGGCGATTCCAACTGGACTGAAACTGAAAACATGGAGTTGGAATGACAGCAACCATAGATACCCATGCCGGAAAATATGGGCCTGTCACAGCCCAGATGGACATATCCAACCTGTGCGTGTAGACGATAAACATTCACCAGGATGTGAATTGTGTGAATTATGCTAGACCAAGAGTTAATTGCGGCAGATGCAAAATGTGACTTAAACCCGACTAGAAACACATGCAATGGCAAAGATATACAGATGTGTATTTAGGTTAGTTTATGTTTGTGTCTGTCTGTCTGTCTGTCTGCGTGCCTGCCTGTTTGTCTGTCTGTCTGTCTGTCTGTCTGTCTGTGTATGTATGTTTGTATGTGTGTGTGTCTGCCTGTCTGTCTGTCTGTCTGTATATTTAGGTAGGTAGGTAGGTAGGTAGGTAGGTAGGTAGGTAGGTAGGTAGGTAGGTAGGTAGGTAGGTAGGTAGGTAGGTAGGTAGGTAGGTAGGTAGGTACGTTAGCTCATTCACAGCTTATTGTTTATAATAGTTTGATCATCAACGATTTCAAGCTGAGAGAATCAGAGTAAATGTACAAGTATACGTGAAAATATTTACACATGCTTGTCATCTTCTAAAATTGGTGGAGGAGAGGAGTGAGTCAAAATGCCAGTGGAGAAGTCAGGCCTGAGCTGGGTCATAATAACATTGGAAAGGGAATGTGGTGATTGGCCTGCAGGCTGCACTGAATGAGAGGTGCAACAATTGATCCTAACAATTTGCGAACAGTCGATGTAATCATTTACACGGCCGGCTCTGTCAATCAATCAATCAATCAATCAATTAGATACCGTCTCCACAATGAAGGTTTGGTGCAATGGAAACCCAACACACTCTGTCTCTCACCTTCTGTACATTCTTTCAGACTGATGTTCGTCCAACTCTTGATGTTATCTGTCTACTTATATCGTTGTCTACCTTTTGCTCGCTTGCCCTCAACCTTGCCCTCCAATGTGATTTTTATAAGAGTGTTATGTCTTTTAGCGTGGTCGAAATATCTCACTTACTTCTTTTTTTATTTCTTTCATCAACTCTCTTTTTATTCCCAGTTTTTTTAGAACCTCTGTGCTAAGAGGCACATAGGTGCCTTGAGGGTTGTAACAAAGGCTGGTGGGCGGTGTTTGGTGCAGGAGAGCCTGGCATATGATACCACAACATTGAATCTGAGAATAGAAGTTGAGGTCGTCACGGTGGCGTTCCGCTGCATGGAGGACAAACAGCACACGCACGTCGTTTATTGTAACGGACTCACAAAGTATGATGAGTAAGGTGAAGACATGCATGCTTCGGACAAAGTAACAAGCTTCCTTTCAACAATCAAAATTAGGGAGCATCTGTCGGATTTTTCCCCCAGGACATGCAGGTGTGGTGGAAACGAGTAGGCGGATAGTTTGGCTGCGTCTGCACCCCTTGGTGGATTATTGGTGCATAATAAGGCAGGTGTGGTTGGGGCTGTTTGGAGTTGTGTGTTTAGTGCAGATGAACAGTAGATCATCACGGCTTGGAGAGAATGATGCTGCAGAGAGAGAGAGAGAGAGAGAGAGAGAGAGAGAGAGAGAGAGAGAGAGAGAGAGAGAGAGAGAGAGAGACCAGGGGATTTGGCCGGCACTCAACATGACGTGGAAAGGCCAGACGGGCATATAATCAGACTGCTACTTGTACCTTTAGTATTTGGACTCTTCGCTGGCCTTTGTAGATCAAGACGGAGCACGTATGGGAATATCCCGAGTGTTGTGATGTCGGTTCTTGGCTCAACTCAGCTTATAGTTCAGCAGTAAAGCTTCCTGTTGCTGTTAATAATGTTGTTGTTGTTGTTGTTCATCCAAGATATGTATATATATATATATATAATACGTGTATTTGTGTGTGTGTGTGTGTGTGTGTGTGTGATTGTGTTTGTGTGCTTGTTTTCGGACACAGACACACACATGAACACACGCGCACGCGCACACACATACACACAAACATACACATACACGTACCCACACGCGCACACACACATACGCGCGCGCGCACACACACATAAGGGTTGGATTTTGTCAGGTTACAAAGTTTCCCGTAACACAGATCTCAGTCCATATGGTGATCTGACAACCTGCTATTAGAGAAATAATGACGGAAAGAATGACGCACCCACACACAATCTCACATGTATGTACACACAACACACAAGCAAACACACAGTAACCGTGCAGGCCAATACGCAACGCGCCACTGCTGTATTTAAACTTGTGTTTTGAAAGCCGGCTATGTGGCGAAGGTGTTCGGAAAACAATTCTGAATCCCTCATACCACGTTCGAAACACAGCTGCGGGCCATTTTGGAAGCGGACCGCCTCGTGTTGGTTTCCGTACAATGGTATGAGTGGTGATCGTTCAGACAACAAAGGCAAACTACTGACCGTAAACTTGCCCATGAATCACAAACAAACAAAAAGCATGCTGGAGTTGACAGCTACGTCCTGTAAAGTATATGCAACTGACTTTTATTGTTTAAAGCACAGACATACTTTGTTGTTAATCATAATCTCTAAACCAAGTCATTACAAGACAATGGCTCACATCGCAGCCTGGCTGAAAGACTGTTGTCATTGCTCCTGCTTCGTGCATGTTTATGCACATGAAGACTTGCATGCCATGTGTCCACCTTATGCTGTAATTACAACAACATAATTAATGTAGATTGTATGTCGGTATAAATGAATACGACAGCGTATCTACGCCATTGCGGATAGCGCCATTAACATGATTCATGTATGGAAGGGCATTCATTATATGATGAATGTGTGTTGCAGCAGATGTAAACATTGTTATGTGCGACATAAGGTATGTCTATTCATACAACAGCAGTATATCTGTTCATACATACAAATCACGGAGTAATAGTGGGTTGTTTTTGTTTATTCCAATTTATGACCCAGGCTTTCTAATCTCTGTACGAATATGATAAGAATTAATGCGATGTAGCTGCTATATGTACAAAATATATGTAGATTATTATTAGCATTGATGAAACCTCTGTTCTTTGACCTGGGTTATGTCTGTCTATCTGTCTTTCTGTTTGTCTGTCTCTGTATACCTTGTGTCTGTCTGTCTGTTTGTCAGTCTGTCCTGTCTTCTTACCTAACTATCTGCCTACCTACTTACCTACGAAACCATACAAGCACGGACACACACATCTATTTATCTGTGTATGTCTGTATGGGTGTATATGTGTATATGTGTATGTACATGTGTGTATGTGTGTGTGCTTGTGTGTATGTATGTATGTACGTGTGTTTATGTGTGCGTACATGTGTGTTTATATGTGTGTATATGTGTGTATGTGCATGTGTGCGTGTGTATGTTCGTGTATGTATGCGCATATGTTTGTGTGTGTATGTGTACAGGCATGCAGTGTATGCGAGGGAGTGTGAATGTGTACGAGGCATGTGTGTGTGTCTGGAGGGATGTGTGGGTGGGGGATGTATGTGTGGAGGGGCTGTGTGTGGGTGGATGGATGATGTGTGGTTTGGTCAAGGATGTGTGGTCGGTGGGGGGTGTTTGCGTGAGGGATGTTGGGTGATGGTTGGAAGTGTGGGGTGCTGGTTGGCGGGTGGTTGTGTGGGTGGGGAATGTGTATGTGGGTGAGTGATGTGTGGGTCAATGGGTGTGTGGGAGATGTGTATGGGTTGGGGATGGGTGTGGGGGATGGGTGTGGGGGATGGGTGTGGGGATAGGTGTGGGGATGTGTGTGTGAGTGGGGGATATGTCTGTGTGGGTGGGGGTGTTGGTGGGGTAATTGTGGGTGGTTGGAGGATGTATGTCTGGGTGGTGAGTGTGTTTGTAGATGGGGGTGTATGAGTGGGGGGAGATGTGTGTGTGTGTGAGGCATGTGTGGGTGGGGATGTGTATGGGGGATGCGTGTGGCGGATGCGTGTGGGGGATGTGTATGTGAGGGTGCTGATGTGTATATGGGTGGGGTGTTGTGTGGGAGGGGAGATGTGTGTGGGTGAGGAATGTGTGTGTGGGTAGTTGTGACTGGGTGTGGAATGTGCGGATGGGTAAAGGATTATGTGAGGGTGGGGGTGTGTGTTTGGCTGGGTAGATGGGGTGTGTGAGTGTGGGTTGGTAGATGGGAGATGTATGTATTGATGGGTGGGTGGGGGATGTGTTGGTGTGAGTAGTTGAGGTATGAGTACGTGAGTGGGTGGATATATGTGGGAGATGAATGTATGGGTGGTGGATGTATGTGTGGGTGGAAGATGTGTGTGTGTGGGGATGTGTGTTGGTGGTCGGGGTGTGTCTGGGTGGTGGGGTGTGTGCGGGTGGGAGGTGTGTGTGGGTGGAAGGGTTGTGTTTGTGGATGTGGAATTTGTTGGTGGGTGGGGATGTGTGTGGGGAGATGTGTGAGTGTGTAGGTGGGGTGTGTGTGGGTGGGGGATGTGTGGTTAAGGGATGTGTAATTGGGGGATGGGTGATTGGGGGTGGATTTGTGGAGGATGTGTAGGTGGGTGAGTGTGTGTAGTTTGGGGGCGGGGATGTGTGTGTATGTATGCACGTGGTATGTGTGGGTGGGTGGAGATTGTGTGGGTGAGGGATGTGTGAAAGTGGTTGATGTGTGGGTAGGTACGTTATGTGTGGGTTGGCGGGGATATGTGTGTGTGTGTGTAGGTGGGAATGTGTGGTTGGGGGATGTGTGTTTGACTGGGTGCTTGGGGGTTTGTGCGTGTGTGCTGGAGGATATGTGGATGGGTGAGTGTTTATGGGTTATGCGATGAGTGGAGGATGTGTGTGTGGGTGGGGAGATGTGTGTAGGTGGAGGATGTGTGGGTGGGTGATGGGTGGGCGGGTGCATGTTTGTGTGCCTAGGGGTGTGTGTGTGTGGGTGGGGGATATGTGGTGGGTGGGATATGTGTGTGTGTTTGGCGAGATGTGTGTAGGTGGGGACGTGTGTGGTGTCGGATGTTTGGGTGGGGATGGTTGGATGGGTAGGGCATGTATGTGTGCATGGGGGTGTGGTTGGGTGGGGGATGGGGGATGGGTGGATGGGGGATGGGTGGATGGTTGGGGTAAGTGTCTCATAACATAGTAATATGCATTGCTTATGTTTACAACATTCATTTGACAATGTTTATTTCCTATGTGAATGTATTATGCATTATTGATGAACGAAAGATGAGTGATTGGAAGGGCCGAATGTAAGACGGGCCTGCGTGCCCAATTTGTAACCCTTTGAAAATAAAATCCGTTCGTTCGTTCGTTCTGTCCACCGTCCGTCTGTCTGTCCGACAGTCCATCCATTTGTCCGTCGTCGGTCCATCCATCAGTCCCTCTGTCCGTTCGTTTCATCGTCCGTCCGTCCACCCTCCCGTCGATCTCTAATCCTCAAGCAATGTTGTGCCAATCTGTTGGTTAATTAATCGTATGGCGATTGTAGATGGAAACAATGTGCTTGAAGCAGATTCAAAGAAATTAAGCAAGCAATATACAAGATACATTGCTTGGCATAATGCTTCAGTCTTGAGGTAGAAGTGAGCCATGAAAGGGTAACAAAAAAATTACAATATAAAACTAAGTTAGCGCACGACAGCAAAGAAACAACATACAAATGTTCACAATATGAAATTAACACATAACGCTGAAACATATAAGTAGACAAACAGTGACGCTCAGTGGCTAGCACGCTTGCATGCAGGCCGGTGGTTGGGTTCGAATCCCTACCAAGGTAGATCATTGTTTTATTTTTTTAACTGACATGGTCCCACAGGTTGACCCCGCCTTAGTTTGGTACCAGGAAACATTATGGAAAGTAAAGACGGCTGGAATCTATACCATTTAGAAACCAAAGAAATACTTTGAAAAAACATAAGCTCATCATAATCAAATACTTCGATCCGTGAGTTGATGTCGCAGCTTCCTGAACATCCCAGCACCTAGTTGTCTGTCTTGTGCCGTTCTCTTTAACTCCAAGTATGTCTGAATTGATACACCTATGCAAGCCTATATTATACGGTGTATTTTTCTGCCCATTTTCCTCTCTACCAATGTTTTACCGTCTTGTACTGCCTGTAATTTTTCTTCATGTCCAGCGTTACTCTTCCCTGGCTGTTTAACGAGGGGACGGAGTGCTTATGGGAATGTCCTGAGTGCAGTGATGTCAGTTCTTAGCTCAACTCAACTTAACTCAGTTCATGTCTAGCAATGTGACAAAGTCATAAAAGCCATCGTCTCTGGGCCTTATGACAGTGACACAACTAGAGCCCGTGGAGCAAACATCACCAACCTAGGCCTAAGCTCAGTCACCCGTTTTATTCTGTGCTGAAGTGTGATTTCGATACCTCCTAATGCGTCTGTCAGCAGATGTGAAGCTCCACTGCGTCTTACACACCACGCTAGTTTTTGAGTGTGGAGAGGGGAAGTATAGCTCTGCAACAGTTCCGATGGGGATGGTAATGTGGTACCGGATTGGGAGAAAAGTCTTTACACCAAACCTAATGCCAATAGACGGGAGAAAAGCCTTTACACCAAACCTAATGCCAATAGACGGGAGAAAAGCCTTTACACCAAACCTAATACCAATAGACGGGAGAAAGGCCTTTACACCAAACCTAATGCCAATAGACGGGAGAAAAGCCTTTACACCAAACCTAATGTCAATAGACGGGAGAAAAGCCTTTACACCAAACCTAATGCCAATAGACGGGAGAAAGGCCTTTACACCAAACCTAATGCCAATAGACGGGAGAAAGGCCTTTACACCAAACCTAATGCCAATAGACGGGAGAAAAGCCTTTACACCAAACCTAATGCCAATAGACGGGAGAAAAGCCTTTACACCAAACCTAATGCCAATAGACGGGAGAAAAGTCTTTACACTAAACCTAATGCCAAAAGACGGGAGAAAAGTCTTTACACCAAACCTAATGCCAATAGACGGGAGAAAAGCCTTTACACCAAACCTAATGCCAATAGACGGGAGAAAAGCCTTTACACCAAACCTAATGCCAATAGACGGGAGAAAAGCCTTTACACCAAACCTAATGCCAATAGACGGCTGTTCAGAATGCAATCGTTATTTTTTTTTGTTGTTGTTGTATATCTCTACAGGACATCACTATCAACATCAGCATTTTACTGCTGTTGTGATCTCTTGGCAAGATTACGTTCACTAGTTTGCCATTGCTTTCTGAACGACCGGCACCCATACCAACGCGAAACTAACGCAACGTGGTCTGCTGCCAAATCGCGAACAGGTGTGTTTCGAACGCGGGCATACGGGATTATGAACCGCGTCCGTAACACCTTCGCCACGGAGACCGGCAATGGTAAACTACTGAACTTAAAATTGCCTACTAAATCACCAACAACCAATAAATGCTGGGATCTTCTTTTTCGTTCATCCGGATTTTTTTTTTCGGACGTGAATGCGTTGTGCCTGTTTACAGCAGAGCTGCGTTCTTGCGCCGTTAGGCCATCACATCCGACTTATGCGGGCATTTGTTGACCGGGTTAACCTTTCCGGGGGTTTCTTAGGACGTTTGAATCTCACTGTTGTGGTGTTATCCCCCATCCTAGCTGGCCCATATAGAACAGCCAAAGACATCCTGGTCAACCCTCAAGGGAAGGCAGGGGCAGACCATGGGCATTCCCCGCCATCCAAGGAGGCTTCCATACTTGCTGAGCCATCACACAGCGCTCTGGTACTGGGCTCACCCAAGGAATCGCCACGTCCTGCACGTGGCTGCTTAGCCTCACTTCCGTATATTGGGCTTTCCGTTCACCATAGGCTGTTCTTCTGGAAACCAGAAGTATGCAGTCTGCAGATGACATCCACACAGTGAGCTTTCGATTCGGACTTTCCAGGTAATGGATTTGCTATCCAAGCAATATTCCATTTCGTGCCACTAGGACACTTTTTCCACCTTTTATGAAGCCCACACAGTGAGCTTTTGATTCGGACTTTCCACATAATGGATTTGCTATCCAAGCAAAATGCTGGGATTAACTGCATTGTTCTGTAAAAGCCACGCACATGTTTTTAGTTTCGTTTCTCAGATAGGGCCATCACATTTTGCAGGCCTGAATGCACGTACGAGTAGGTGGCCAGTCTGTCCCTCTATTAACGAACGCAAGTGTCGAACCCTCGACCGACTGCGCTCATGGCATTATCAGTGTGGCACCCTATCAGCTACACGGACGGATCAGCCATAATCATTATTTTATTTATACATTCGTCCAGAAGTATTTCCTTGCTAGGGGTCTGTGATGAGATAGCGCTATCATATTGTGTAGGCATGAGAGCCAGGGGGAATAGGTGGTCAGTGTTTTCCTCATTTTGACAAACCATGAGCCCAGATGTCCAACCCGCGTATGAGCGTGCTCACAACATTACCAGCGCAGCTCGCTATCAACTCCGCTAGAGCGCTCGCCCATAATCACTATGAGCCACCTTAACAACATTAAGTCATTACCACTTCCGCCCAGGAATCTGCATTTTTACATATCCAAAAACCCCGGAACAATAACAGTCTGCTGGAACAATTATTTAACCCCATGGGGAGAACCTGTACATTTTATATTGTTCGCAAACTACCCCCGCCTCGTAAACAGACAAGCGCACATTAGTAGAACTGCAAGCTTGAATAGGTCAGGTAGAGTCTGGTGTAACTCATTTAGCAGCGCCGTGAAGCTGTAAATAAAGCCGGGCTGTTTTGCGTTTTCTTGAGGTCTGAAATGAGTTTCAGGTGAACCCCGCGAGTGCCATGTGTGAGTAGATCCGTGGAACGTATCTGCCTCTAGCCGAGTCTTACCGCGATGTTTACTCTGGTCTGACGTACCAATATTCCCGTTCAGCATCGCCCAGGTGTCTGCCCTGTCGGTTGCAGACTTCCATGTAAATAAATTTAAGGGAACGGTTAACACCTCAGGTGATTTCGATAAGATTGACGGCATGAGTGTCAGATTAGCATTGGATGTGTTAGCGATGTTTGCTTTTGGCTGCTAAGTGGGTTGGGTAAAAAACAACGTTGATGCTAATCCAGTGGACCACTCCCGGGAAAGCTGTGCCTCCGTGCCCTGAAGTAACCTCCACCCACCCACCCCCACACATGTACACACATACTCACAAAACACACACACATGAAGACTAACACACATACACACACGCGCGCGCGTACGCACGCACGCACACACACACACACACTCACTCACACACAGGGCAAATCTGCAGGATCTACAGCAATTAGTGGGTGTGGTTTTTGTACACGGTGAGCAAATATGGTTAGAATTAAATTGTATGAAAACAAATCATAGTCATCTTCGTAAAGAAAGACCGCAATATAACATTCAAGTAAACTGAAAAATTCATCAACAGGTGAGTCGGTACAACTATCTCTGGACAGTCATAAATAACACCTGATGGAAGATGCCATTAAAGATAGACTAAGAGTCAATCACCTTAGCAAGTGTAGTCATTTTAAAGTTCTAAAACAAACTCACCAATAACGAAGCTATCAAAAAAAAATAGTGTTGATATTCTATATGTGAAATATAAGTAGTCAGGCTAATTTTGTGCACAAAAGAATTCAGGAACTTACTAATAAAAGAACAAGTACATCAGCAGGCTGTCTAAAAACTAAAGATGGCAAAATCATAATAAAAAAAAGATCAGATTCTACATGTATGGTCAGACTATGTGAAAAAACTTTATGATTTATGATGATAACAGAAATGAACAGTATGATATTAGATTTAATAATGAAAGACCGCCAATTTTGAAGATAAAGGTTCGAAATGTTCTTAACCATATGAAAGCTGGCAAGGCCCCCGATTCAGATAACATCACAACAGAAATGATTAAAGCTTTAGAAGAATATGGAATAGATCAAGTCACCAGACTGCTGAACTCATTATACGATGCCGGGCATATACCTTCTGAATTATGTAATTCTGAATTTATTGCAATCCCAAAGAAATCAGGAGCCTTGGAATGTGATCAACATAGAACAATTAGTATAATGAGTCACATCACAAAGATTTTGCTACGAATTATCATACAAAGAGTGAGGGAGAAAATACAGCCTGAAATAGGGGAAGAACAATATGGGTTTGTAGAAGGAAAGGGTAAAGTAAATGCTGTGTATATGCTGCGTTCAGTTATTGAACGTTCTATAGAAGTAAACAAAGATATACATCTTTGCTTTAATGACTACACAAAGGCTTTTGATAGAGTAAGACATGTCAACATGGTAGATATGCTTGCAGATCTACAAATTTATGGGAAAGACATTAGACTTATAAAAAAAATATATTGGAAACAACAAGCTGCCATAAGGATTGATCATGAAGTGGGACAATATCAGTCAATTAAGAGAGGTGTTAGGCTGGGATGTGTAATGTCTCCAGATCTTTTTTTCCCTACACAGTGAAAATATTTTCAGAAATGTAGAAGATATAAATGGAATCAGCATTGGAGGACGAAACATCAATAACATTAGATATGCAGACGATACAGTATTAGCTGCAGACAATGAGCAGGATCTGCAACAATTAGTAGATGCGGTTGTTGTACACAGTGAGCAACTGGGGTTAGAATTAAATTGTAAAAAGACACAGGTTATGGTCGTCAGTAGGAAGGAAGAAGTGCCACAATGTAATATACAAGTATATGGAAATATTCTTCAACAAGTGAATCGGTACAATTATCCCGGAACAGTCATAATATCTGATGGAAGATGCCTTGTAGAGATTAGAACAAGAATGGCCATAGCGAAAGTAGCCTTTAGCAGGATGAAAAACATACTGACCAATAAAAAGATGTCAATTGAAACGAGAAAAAGAGTGTTGAGGTGTTACATAGAGCCTGTTCTTTTGTATGGATGTGAAACTTGGACAATGTGCAGTCAAGCTGAAAAACATCTGATGGCTGCAGAAATGTGGTTTCTGAGGAAAATGCAAAGAATACCAAGGACAGACAGAAAAACCAATGACCAAGTACTACAGGAGACAAATGAATATCGTAAACTGTTTAGAGAAATTAGACGTAGACAGTCAAAATTTTTTGGACATGTTATGAGAAGAAATGGATTGGAGAACTTAGTGACAACTAGCAAGATCGAAGGGAACAGACCAAGAGGAAGACCGAGAGGAAAATACCTGGATGGCTTGGCCACATGGCATGGACGAGACAGGAACACTGAGCTGATCCACGACTCTGGCGATCGAGTGAAATGGCGAGTCATGACCACCCACGCTTTCCGGCATGGCACATGATTGATTGATTGATTGATTGATTGGTTGATTGATTGATTGATTGATTGATTGATTGATTGATTGATTGATTGATTGATTGAGTCAAGCTGAGAAAAATCTAAATAGCAGTGGTAATGTGGTTTCTGGAAGAAATGCGAAGAGTAGTCTGGGTCAACAGCGCATTTAACAAGACTTCTTCGCGAAACAAATGAAACCTGTAAACTGATTAGAGAACTCAGAGTTAGTCACGAAAATTCTTGGGCACTTATAATGGAAAATAAACTTAAAACATAGTTAAAACAAGTAAACTTGGAAAATGAGCACGAAGAAAGTAAAGAGAGAAATACCTGGAAAGATCAGCTGCAAGGCATAATCGGGACAAGAGCAGAGAACCTATCAGGACTCTGCTGATTGTGTGAGATGACGAACTTCGTTTACGCTTATCGACATGAAGCACGATGAAGATGTTGCCATGCCGAGCGGCGCAGACGATCATGCTCCTCTACAAACATGTATCCCCTGCTTTTCTGTTTCATGCGACTGTTGGTTGATCGTCCATGTAACTTTGCCAATCCGTTCAGCATTTTCTCCCAGTGTCGACCTATTCTCTCACGCTCTCGTCCTTCTCGTTTGTCCCAATCTTCGCCAAACCCTCTCAGTGTCGACCTATTCTCTCACGCTCTCGTCCTTCTCGTTTGTCCCAATCTTCGCCAAACCCTCTCAGTGTCGACCTATTCTCTCACGCTCTCGTCCTTCTCGTTTGTCCCAATCTTCGCCAAACCCTCTCAGTGTCGACCTATTCTCTCACGCTCTCGTCCTTACCGTTTGTCCCAATCTTCGCCAAACCCTCTCAGTGTCGACCTATTCTTTCACGCTCTCGTCCTTCTCGTTTGTCCCAATCTTCGCCAAACCCTCTCAGTGTCGACCTATTCTCTCACGCTCTCGTCCTTCTCGTTTGTCCCGATCTTCGCCAAACCCTCTCAGTGTCGACCTATTCTCTCACGCTCTCGTCCTTCTCGTTTGTCCCGATCTTCGCCAAACCCTCTCAGTGTCGACCTATTCTCTCACGCTCTCGTCCTTCTCGTTTGTCCCAATCTTCGCCAAACCCTCTCAGTGTCGACCTATTCTCTCACGCTCTCGTCCTTCTCGTTTGTCCCAATCTTCGCCAAACCCTCTCAGTGTCGACCTATTCTCTCACGCTCTCGTCCTTCCCGTTTGTCCCAATCTTCGCCAAACCCTCTCAGTGTCGACCTATTCTCTCACGCTCTCGTCCTTCTCGTTTGTCCCAATCTTCGCCAAACCCTCTCAGTGTCGACCTATTCTCTCACGCTCTCGTCCTTCCCGTTTGTCCCAGTCTTCACCAAACACTCTCAGTGTCGACCTATTCTCTCACGCTCTCGTCCTTCCCGTTTGTCCCAGTCTTCAACAAACCCTCTCAGTGTCGACCTATTCTCTCACGCTCTCGTCCTTCCCGTTTGTCCCAATCTTCACCAAACCCTCTCAGTGTCGACCTATTCTCTCACGCTCTCGTCCTTCTCGTTTGTCCCAATCTTCGCCAAACCCTCTCAGTGTCGACCTATTCTCTCACGCTCTCGTCCTTCCCGTTTGTCCCAGTCTTCACCAAACCCTCTCAGTGTCGACCTATTCTCTCACGCTCTCGTCCTTCCCGTTTGTCCCAGTCTTCACCAAACCCTCTCAGTGTCGACCTATTCTCTCACGCTCTCGTCCTTCCCGTTTGTCCCAATCTTCACCAAACCCTCTCAGTGTCGACCTATTCTCTCACGCTCTCGTCCTTCTCGTTTGTCCCAGTCTTCACCAAACCCTCTCAGTGTCGACCTATTCTCTCACGCTCTCGTCCTTCCCGTTTGTCCCAATCTTCACCAAACCCTCTCAGTGTCGACCTATTCTCTCACGCTCTCGTCCTTCCCGTTTGTTCCAGTCTTCACCAAACCCTCTCAGTGTCGACCTATTCTCTCACGCTCTCGTCCTTCCCGTTTATCCCAATCTTCACCAAACCCTCTCAGTGTCGACCTATTCTCTCACGCTCTCGTCCTTCTCGTTTGTCCCAATCTTCGCCAAACCCTCTCAGTGTCGACCTATTCTCTCACGCTCTCGTCCTTCCCGTTTGTCCCAGTCTTCACCAAACCCTCTCAGTGTCGACCTACTCTCTCACGCTCTCGTCCTTCTCGTTTGTCCCAATCTTCGCCAAACCCTCTCAGTGTCGACCTATTCTCTCACGCTCTCGTCCTTCCCGTTTATCCCAGTCTTCACCAAACCCTCTCAGTGTCGACCTACTCTCTCACGCTCTCGTCCTTCTCGTTTGTCCCAATCTTCGCCAAACCCTCTCAGTGTCGACCTATTCTCTCACGCTCTCGTCCTTCCCGTTTGTCCCAGTCTTCACCAAACCCTCTCAGTGTCGACCTACTCTCTCACGCTCTCGTCCTTCTCGTTTGTCCCAATCTTCGCCAAACCCTCTCAGTGTCGACCTACTCTCTCACGCTCTCGTCCTTCTCGTTTGTCCCAATCTTCGCCAAACCCTCTCAGTGTCGACCTATTCTCTCACGCTCTCGTCCTTCCCGTTTGTCCCAGTCTTCACCAAACCCTCTCAGTGTCGACCTATTCTCTCACGCTCTCGTCCTTCTCGTTTGTCCCAATCTTCGCCAAACCCTCTCAGTGTCGACCTATTCTCTCACGCTCTCGTCCTTCTCGTTTGTCCCAATCTTCACCAAACCCTCTCAGTGTCGACCTACTCTCTCACGCTCTCGTCCTTCCCGTTTGTCCCAGTCTTCGCCAAACCCTCTCAGTGTCGACCTATTCTCTCACGCTCTCGTCCTTCTCGTTTGTCCCAATCTTCGCCAAACCCTCTCAGTGTCGACCTATTCTCTCACGCTCTCGTCCTTCCCGTTTGTCCCAGTCTTCACCAAACCCTCTCAGCTCATCAAAAATGTGCAGCATGTCCTTTCCACGACGTTGCGATTAAAGCCAGATCGAGTTTCTATGCAATTCAGTAGTTTGCCATTGCTTTCTGAAAGAGAAGTCAACATTTAAGCCCGACTGACCGCTGTGTGCAATGAACCAACTATCCCGCCGTCAGCGCACAAGAAGTTTAAGCGCTAGCCTCTTAAACTTCTCGGTAGTACTGACCACTTGTCTTCTCACAACGTGACCACAAATGGCAATTGTCTGGGTCCTGGTGTGGGAATTCCCCTCTATTTGTGAGTTGACCTCTCCTCGTCTCACAACGTGACCAAACATGGCGATTGTATTTGTCCTGGTGTGAGAATTCCCCTCTATACGTAAGATTACCTCTCGCAGAACTTGAGTATTGATCTTCGTACCTGTGTATGTTACATGTCCCTGCAGGAGATCCCACGTCGATTTTCAAGGTGATGTTATGTTCAGTATTTGTCATTGATTTCTGAACGAAAAGTGAACGTTTACGTGTAACTGACCAGTGTGTGGAATGATCACACTACCTCGCCGTCAGCGCAAGGAAGCTTAAGCACGAGGGTGATAAATCTCTTGGCCACGCTGACCTCTATAACAGGCGTCTGTAGCTTAGGGGCAAGTGAAACGTGGAGTGTCATAACTCCACGACACAATGAACTAGAATCTCTTAGTACACCACAAACAGCCAATAAATGCTAGGGTTGATTGCATCCTACTGTAAAGAGCATGCAATTAACTTGTTTTTATACGTGAATGAATAGGCGCCTGTGGCTTAAAGGTTAGTGACACGAATTTGCATAATTCCAGGACAAACCGAGTTGAGGTAGAAATTAGCAGCGGGAGATTTGAAAACATCACCTTGGATGACCTCGAGGCGTCAGCAGTTCAGAAAGCAATGGCAAACTACTGAACGTAAAATTGTCTAGGAAATAAAGAAACCATCAATAAATTATGGGGCTGATTGCAACGTCCTGTAATGGACATAGACTAACTTTAACTGTATCCGCTTATGAATTCTTAGTATTCTATGAATAAACTACATCTCTGTTTCTTTCTGTCTGGTTATTCAGTGTCCATGCTTCACGCAGACACACACACACACACACACACACACACACACACACACACACACACACACACACACACACTCGCGCGTGCAAGCACACATCTTTACTGCTTTGTTACTTTAACTACTGAACTAAATTGCCTAGTAAATCACCAAGGGCCAACATAATGCTGGTGTTGATTGCAACGTCCTGTAAAAAGGCATGCAACTAACTGCGTACTTACGTTTGCTTACTAGAATACACATGTGAACCAGCAATTACAAGGAACAACGAATAAGCTCAGAATGTCACCAACCTTGAATACCTCAGCTCCGTGATGAACAATACTAGGTACCGTTCACAGAAAATCAGACGGCTGGCAGTTGCAGTCAGAGGTTTGACAGCATTAACAGATTTAGTGTCGAAGGATAATACATCTGAATAGGGAAGACACAAATAATAGATTGCACGATTTATGGCCTGGCATATTTCGCTGCATCACGTCATAATATATAGCCAAATGTGATCTTTCATTTGGATACAAGAATGATACATCGCCAGTTTATGGTAATCGTGTTATTTCAATGCTCAGTGACCAGAAGTTTACCTTATAATGCTTGTTCATGTGATTGTGCACTATGTTTGGTTCAGACCTACTTTTTTGGTGCGGCACTGGATCAGTTAATCGCCTAAGGCATAACACCATCGAACAAAAGTAAACACCTGGAGAATATGTATCTTTCCTCTGGTAACATGGAACTGCAAATCACGAGCAATTTCATAATCGAAGCTTTTAAGAAACAATGTCTTCGTTTTGCAATGTGGATCAAGAAGAAATCAAACATGGACATTCTGCAAGGTCTGAATGTTGAAGATTACAATACATGTTGATAAACAGCATCATGTTTCACATCGCTCACTCAACAATGACAGATCTAACATTTAGTATTTAAGCTTTTAGTTAATCATAAATGTGTAATGAAACAAAATGGTTTATTAGATCCTGCTGAAAATTAATAAAACCAAAAATATTCTCTTACCTGACTATGATCTCTGACAGGATAAGAGGAAGCAGAATGGCGAGATGAAAGTAGATGAAAATAATATATTAGTATAATAAAAGCTATGACAAGTACGAGTAAAATTATTATTAAATATTATTATATTATTATATTATTATATCATTTTCATTTACTTTCCCCTTTTCATTATGTTTATTTAGTCCGAGATCCTTTCGAGGTATGTACATGTGTTTGTTTTTATTGTTTTTCAATAGGATCTAAACCAGTGGTTCTCAACCAGTGGGGAGGGGGGAATTTTAGGGTTTCCAAGGGGGGATGAAGACCATTTCAAGATCGCGTTAATACAAGAACCGATTACTTGATATTGTTTTTCCCTTCATGCTTTACAGTTATGTACGTCTCATCCTTAAAAAATTCATTTTATAAAGTAAGTAGACCCATAAATCTTGTTTTATGTGGATGTCTAAACTTGTTTTAGTGTATGCTATTAAATTTACCTTCCATTTTTACGTATACTGTGTAGGGGTGGGGGATTTTTAGATAGGAAATATGAAAGGAGGGGAATGACGTTCTGAAAATACGGTGAAATGGGGGGGGGGGGCATGGGCCAAATTTTTGATAGGAAGGGGGGAATGACGTTCTGAAAATATGGTGAAGGGGGGCACGGGCCAAAAACGGTTGAGAACCACTGATCTAAACAGAAATTTTGTTTCATTATATAAGGTAACACCAGCTGTAGTCAAGAACTTTCTTATCCACAATAAGTGTGAACAACTATAACAGTATCAATATGACCTTGTACAAGTTGAAATCATGGAACGTGGATGAAGAAACAAGGAAGAGCTTAGAAGCAATAGAGATGTTGTTCTTGGGACGAATGTTCCGAATACCTTGAACTGCCAGAGTAACTCAATATTGATACATGGAAGAGACTAATGAAAGTAGAACAGTATATGCAACTATAAGAAAGAGACAAACAGCGTTCCTTGGTCATGTGATGAGAAGAGAGGCACTATACAATATCGTGACAACTGTAGAGATCAGTGGGAAAAAGAAGTTAAGACATACTAAGATAAATGATGCTGAATGGACTCTGACGGTGGCATGGAGGAATATCAGCAGATGAGTTGATCTATAACACAAAGGACCGACGTCTGTGGAGTGACATGAACGCCTTCGCCAGTTGGCGGAGCACATGATGATGATGACATAACAGTGTCATGACTAGCAATGTATATGACATTTAACTTAGAGGATTACATAGCTGTGTGTACGTGTTTGTGTGTGAGTGAGTGCGTGTGAGTGTGTGCATGTGCGTATATGTGTGCGCACACACACACACACACACACACACACACACATACATTATGTGGACAGATCCTGATTACTGCTGGCCTACGACAGGACAAGCTCAACCCAGTTTCCTTCATATCAACTGTAGAATCGTGGAAGTCAATAGAACGAAAGCGTTCACTACATTTAATTCGTATCCAGTTTAATGCTTCGTCTCACGTCTATATTAGTTGGCGATCAAAATATAATTATAATAAAACGCAAGCAATTTTATAGAAGGAGACAAAGTTATATCTTTATCTATTAGCTTCTGTGTGTTCCAAAGTTGAAGAGTACAATCTTTCAAGTTTTCCATCACGGTCCTCATTTCCTACAGCGACGGATGAGAAGAAAAAGCTACTTCTCAATATCACGCAAGAGTGATCGCTGAAGAGAATACTCTCGCTTCAGCTAACTTTATAGAAGTTGTTCTGACAGTACCGCGAAAACGCTCCCGGCAACTTAGATTCGTTTGCGGTTCGGTGGCTATATTTTTATCAAAGTAGACATTTGTAGAAGTTTGGACTTGAAAACTGAATCAAACTTGCAGGATGTCTTTCTTTCTTCTATAGAATGGAGACTGATAGAAGATCGTGGTGGCCTCTCCAAGTGAAATCTCTTGACGGTGTCAATTCTTGCCCGTTGCGCCTCGGGCTGAGGCTGATTGTGAGATAACCTGGCCGACGCCCGCGTGCTATCACGCGTGATGACATGTTAATGAAGTCGTGGTGATAACAACGCGAATCTATTTGCCGGCAATTAGCTACTGGCATGAAGTCGTGTTGTGCTTGGAAATTCACTCACAGCCGGCAACTCAACAAGCCACCAATATAATGTGAATCACGGCACAAAATTGCGCAGTGTGATGTCAGAGATTGTTCGGTGATAGTTGAAACTTACTCATCTGAGAGCGTTTACACACTGACGTGTATTGTTCCCTTATCTATCTGTCTGTCTGTCTGTCTGTCTGTCTGTTTGTCTGTCTGTCTGTCTGTCTGTCTGTCTGTCTGTTTGTCTGTCTGTTTGTCTATCTGTCTGTCTGTCTGTCTGTCTGCCTGACTGCCTGCCTGTCTGTCTGTCTGTCTGTCTGTCTTTTTTTTTTCTTCACTCGCTTAAAGTCAAGCGTAGTCCTTACACACTGTTTAAAGTAGTAAGGGACTGAATTTTGTGTGTGGGTTTGCTTTCCCTTTTACAGATGCTCCTCGCCTTCAGGCGAACCCACTCCGGCTTCAGAGGTATCTATCTATCTATCTATCTATCTATCTATCTATCTATCTATCTATCTATCTATCTATCTATCTATCTATCTATCTATCTATCTATCTATCTATCTATCTATCTATCTATCTATCTATCTATCTATCTATCTATCTATCTATCTATCTATCTATCTATCTATCTATCTATCTATCTATCTATCTATCTATCTATCTATCTATCTATCTATCTATCTATCTATCTATCTATCTATCTATATATCTATCTATCTGTCTGCCTGCCGGCCGGCCGGCGGACCAACCGACCAACTGGTCGGTCGAACGCTCTGTTGGGCAATCGATCTGTCTGTCGGTCTGCCTGTCTGTCTGAATGCCAGCCACCCTGCCTGCCTACCTGCCTCCCTGCCAGCCACCCTGCCTGCCTACCTGCCTGCCTGTCAGCATACTTGCTTGTCTGTCTGTCTATATGCCTGCCTGTCTGGCTGACTGTCTGTCTGTCTGTCTATATGCCTGCCTGGCTGACTGCTGGCTGGCTGGTGGCTGTCTGTCTGTTCTGTCTGTCTGTCAGTCTTTTTGTCTTTCTGTATGTCTGCCTGCAGATATATCTATCATTCTGCTAATCTGTCTCTCTGCCTGTCATTCTCTCCGCCGGTCGATCTGTTAGACCGTCTAGTGTATCCTCCTGTTCCTCGGTCAGTCAGATAGTCCGAGTGTCTGTCTATCCGTGTATGTCTTTATCTTACATGTTGTCAACTTAGACAGACAGACAGACAGACAGACAGACAGACACACAGACAGACAGACAGACAGACAGACAGACAGACAGACAGACAGACAGACAGACAGACAGACAGACAGACAGACAGACAGACAGACAGACAGACAGACAGACAGACAGACAGAGTATACAAAGAGCTACTAAGAATTACAAAGGAGAACAACTTAAAGCCTCGCATAAAATCAATGGCCTATTCAAACTACATGACCCGCCTATTGTCCCCGAGACTAATGCCTGGTGCTGTAGCTAATTATCTTAATGGTTCTGCTGAGATGCACGAGAGCGATGAAGAGACAGATACAAACATGAACAGATTGCACACATAATCAATGAGAACCACATGAGGCTGAGAAGAAGTCCGTATCTTCGTAGCATTAAGACAGTGAAGATGGATCTGATTGGTTATCTGAGTATCAGCATGATTTATTGATGACCAGTCAAAACAGATGTAGGGTCTTCATTAAGGTCATCATGTTAAACGCTGTTGAAATTGAAAACTAAAGTGTAGTCATATCGGAATTTGAACCGGTCACCCTCAAATGACTACAACACCTCGCTGAAGTAACAAGTATACTTTGACGCTGGGCCAGTTAAACACCTATATTAAATAACGGGACCCGAGACAGCGTAGAGGCTAGTCATTCGTCTGCTCGGTAGACGTGGGTTCGGTCTTCATTCAAATTTATACAATTGACCTTGGCTTCTCGGTCGACCCAACATAAAACGGGTACCAGGTAATGTCTTGGGAAGAGAAGGCGGCCAGAATGATACTGACTACACTACCGTTACTGTGCCAGTTAGTCTGTACAAATATGGTCTGGCACCAAATACGCATTGCGCCTAAGGCGATTAAAAAGGTCATAAACTTAATTTACTTACTATTCTGAGTGGGGGACTATCTAGAGCTGATCTCATCCAGTCGTTGAGTTCTGTCTTTCTTAATTGGAGTGCTTGTATAGCCTTTCTAACGTCCAGTGCCTGCGTGCAGTGAGTGAATCAACGAAAGCGAGAAGTAGAATCGGCAAGCTTTTTTTTAATGTTGCATATCCCCTACAGGACGTTGCAGTCAACACCAGCATGTTTCAGCTGCTGATGCAAGCTTTACAAGAACACAATCACAAGTGACAGGATTAACGTTCCACCCATCCATCATGTGCCATGCCGATAAGCGTGGGAGGTCATGTTTTGCCATCTCACTCGATCACCAGAGTCGTGGATCAGCTCAGTGTTCCTGACTCGACCATTCCACGTGGCCAAGCCATCCAGGTATTTACTTCTCGGTCTTCCCCTTTGTCTCTTCCCTTCGATCTTGCCAGTTGTCACCAAGTTCTCCAACAATTGTCACGCCGGCCGTTTTTACTTTCCACGTAATTCTCTGGTACCCGTTTTAGGCTGGTTGTCCTGGAAGTGCAGGTCAGTGAATTTATTTCACTATGGGGGGATTCGAACACGTAACCACCGAGCCGGCAGACAATTGTGACTATATGCGGTATAGTTTATATGGTGCACCAAGTTGAGTTGTTGCATGTGACAACTCCCAAACATCTTGCCTGGTTTGTTTTCATATATGTTCTCTGTTTACGGTTATATTTAACTGATTCAGTACCGAATGATAATATAGGGTGTATTTTTAATGACTGTGCAGTGTTTGAAAATATTGCCAGTCCACGCTTTGTATTCACCCTCTGTAAAGTTCATGCAACATAATAGGTAAATACAAAACTTGGATTTTCAAACACTGCACAGTCATAAAAAATTAACCCTGCATATCGCCAAATGTGATCTCCCATTAGGACAAAGGATGATATATCGCCATACTAGGGTTATCTTCTTATTTGTTTTGGTTTGTAGTATCTTTAACAATTTCAATGTTCAGTGAACGGAAACTTAGATTACAATACCTGTTCAACTGATTGTGTGCCATGTTTTGTTGAAATCTACTTTTTATTTCGTACTAAATTGGTTCTCACACTGTACTATTTTTGAGATATACAATATAGGGCGTCTGTAGCTTGAAGGTAGTGAATGCAGTTTCATAATCTTCTCAAACCGGGTTCCAAGTCAACTGTATACAATTTGGAAGCAGATTGTTTTGTGGCTTGAACTTCGGCCGTTCAGAAAGCAATGGTAAACTACTGAACATATTATGTTCTAGACAATTATAAACAGTCAATACATTCCGGAGTGAACTGCCACGTCCGGTGAAGGGTGTGCAACTAAATTTATTTAATATGATTTACTCTTTACATTTCTCTGTGGCGAAGAAGTTACGAATGCAACTCGTAATCTCGCATACCGCGTTCGAAACACAGCTATATGCGACTTGGAAACAGACCGCCTTGCAATGTTCCTATACAAAGGTATGAGTATCGGTCGTTCAGAAAGCAATAGCAAACTACTGAACGTAAAACCTGTCAAGAAATCGCAAACCGCCAAAAATCGGTGGGGTTAACTGCCACGTCCTGTAAAGGATATGCAAGAAACTTTTTACTCTTCAAGTCAAGACTGAAGATCACGCCTACAGATTTTCGAACGTTTTTTTTTTTAATCCCCATTGGTTTATCTAAATGACTTTGTTTAATAGTTGTCTTAATGTTTTGTAGACATGTTTTGTCTTGCTACTACTTGTCCATGTCGTAGTCATCTTCATAAGTTTACTTTTGCCTGCCGGCCTCGTGGACATGTGTTCGGATACACTCGGGGTGGAATATTTTCCCCGAGAGAGAGAGAGAGAGAGAGAGAGAGAGAGAGAGAGAGAGAGAGAGAGAGAGAGAGAGAGAGAGAGAGAGAGAGAGAGAGAGAGAGAGAGAGAGAGCTGTGTTGGATAAACAATGATCTCATCTTCCAAAGACAGTCTTCCACGGGCGTAAACCAAATATCCAAAAGAGGAAGCCTCCATCTGTGTCTCGGCATGTTTCCGTGGAGTTGTGATCATATCGGGGACTCCCTTGACCAGACAGCCATGTTGGGTCCCACCCTTTCACTGACATCTGGGACACTTAATGTCATTTGCTGGTGTTCATGTTCCCATTATTTGAACAGAATTAAGTCAGCCTAGAAAGCCTGTGCTTTAAAAAGAAAAAAAATCACTGGAGAAAATGGGGTGGAAGAAGGCGCATGGATTTGTTTAACATGTGTGTGTGTGTGTGTGTGTGTGTGTGTGTGTGTGTGTTTGTGTGTGTGTGTGTGTGTGTGTGTGTGTGTGTGTGTGTGTGTGGCGCGCGTGCGGGCGCGGGTTTCAGGAAGTTAGTGAAGATAGCTTGGCAATATTTCAGTCGTGAAATATATAGCTTAGATGGACAATAATTGTGATGAGATTATTATTATTATTAATGTAATTTTAGTTGCATATCCTTTACAGGACGTAGCAGTCAACTCCCGCATTTTTTGGCTGTTGGCTGTTCGTGATCTCTGGACAAGTTTACGATCAGTAGTTTGCCATTGCTTTCTGAACGAGATTATTATTATTATCATTATTATTATTATTATTATTATTATTATTATTATTATTATTATCAGAAATAAAACTCCTGGAATTGTGATATAAATAACGTACGAACGCAATGCTGTCAGAGGGAAACAACCACACCGACCGATCGACCGACTAGCCGACCGATTGACCGGTAGGCAGCCAGGCAGGCAGGCAGGTAGGTAGGTAGGTAGGTAGGTAGGTAGATTAGGCGGACAGTCAGACGTATGGCTCGATGGGTGGACAGCCGGACTGATGGATGGATGGTCAACTAAACAGACAGACGGGTGGATAAATTGATGGATGGCGACAAACAACATATGTTCTTTCACGAGTTACATTTGTATATTTAATTCGGCTTTGATTTTCTGAAAATACTGTACTCCACATTACTATCTCCACTTGTATGTCGTTCTCTAAAAATCTATTCATGTATCCAAGACTGCATGTTATCATTCCTGGTTATTTGTCCTTCTTCGACACAATTGTCATGACCCACAAATTAACCCCTCTTTCACTCGCATTCTCCTTGGTGACCGCCCAGTCTGTGTCATCGTTGCCCACTCCTTGCTGTGGTTGTTAAACACGTTTGTTGACAGCGTAGTGTGAGCGCAACTCTAGCCCTCCCCCCACACCACCCCTCGTGGAGGGTTCAGGCTATCAGCAAACACACTTATGCGGCTCGACCAAGAAGCGAGGCAGGTGCTGCCTCCAGACATAATTAAATATAAGAGGATTCTGCCCATTGAACACAGCAGAAGCAGTGAAATGGAGTTTGAACAGGCTTGTGAGCCCATGACTCATACATTTTTTGTATTGATCCTTGCTGGTTTCTGGCTTCTTCTCTCTATGAGTATGACCCTTGTGCTGACGACAGAACAAGTTAATAAAACCTAATCATTTTCATTTCTGGTTGCTTCCCTTTTGTTTGAAACATGCAAGTAATGTTATGAAGCTGTAAGGTTATTTCCCTTTAGTTTATCATTTGAAATTACCGAATTTTGTTGTTTATAATTTGCAGAGTGTCTCCGCCGTATATAAATTACAGAGGTTTTACATGGGATAATTTTATCCAAGATATCAGGAGGAAACAGTCTACAAACTTCGATCACATTGCGATAGGAGAAAAACTGTAACAGACGGCGACAATTGGTAATATACATGGAGGGTAGAGATATAGGAAGACAGAGAAAATATTGATTATTATAGATACCTTACAGACATGGAATGGTGTACAATACGATTTGTTACATAGTAGAAGACAAGAGGAGTTGTGGAGACGCATGGCTACCTAGTTGGTAATAATGATGATGATAATGATAATCATCATCATCATCATCATCATGATAGTGATGATCATCATGATGATTGTGGTGGTGATTTTTGGCAATTTTACTTTCAGTCCCTTCTTCCATATTTTATTACAGAAATTTTCAGAATCTACTCAGATCACTATTGAGTACGTTTTTCTCCTGAAAGTTAAAGTTAGCTGCCTATCCTGTACAGAACACGCAGTCAACCTCAGCATTTGTTGCCGTTCGTGATATTTTTACAAGTTTATGTTTAGTGGTTTGCCATTGCTTTCTGACCGACCGGCACCCATACCATTTTCAGAAGAAACCAACGCAAGGCGGTCTGCTGCCAAATCGCCCACAGCTGTGTTTCGAACGCGGGTATGCAGGATTACGTACTGCGTCCGTAACCATTTCGTCACGGACCCGTATCTTGGGCTACATAATCTACCTGATCTTCAGTGGATATGTACTTTCTTAACTGATTAAATGCCATGGGAAGCTCAAGCGACTTCCGTATATGCCGATGGCGTATATACATTAATTTCCATTTGCAACCCCCTTAAATTAATTTTAATTTTATTCGACTGATCAACATCACGGCACACGTGTGTAACCCATAAGTGCTCCGTTCTACCCCTAAATCACGCCTGAGTCCGGAAAATTTCAGCTCAGTGCACTAACTCTGTAACACCGGCGAGGATCCTGAAATACTTTGGGTGGATTATTGACTCGAAATTTTGCCAAGGCTGCGCCGTTAGGCTACTTTTTTCATTTTCCAACTGCCAAGGGATTTTTTACGTGTGCAACAATACACACGGGCGTCCGATCTCACTACCCAGAGACCAGGGGGAATTTGTTACTAGAAGTCCACGTGAAAAAATCCCGTTCCTCACCGGGGCTTGAATCCGGGACCTCCAGCACTCGAGGCGGACACCATGCATAGAGAACACTCATCCCCCCACACAATTTGATATATAAAACAACATATCTGCTACCATGTTAACAGCTTTTAAATCATAACTGTGATTCCGTCCTACTTCGCATTTTCCACCATAAATTTTTATTGGGCCCAGACCTAAATTTTGTTCGGCACTGAATCTGTTACAGAAGGAAATAGTTCAGCAGTTCAGTTTAATTGAAGACGATACATTTAGTATCGAGAAGGGTCTTTACACCAGCGTCTCCTATCAGGATGCAAGCGTTTTTCAGAGCTAAAGAGACCTGAACAGCAATGCATCGGATTTAAGAGTTAAAACTCAGTCTTGAAGAAGATCTCCTCAATCAAATAACTTACCACTGCATCTTCTCAGTTGCCAGAATCTACCCCCCCCCCCCTTTTCCTCTTTCTTCCACAAATCTTTTTCGGGGCGGCAAGTTATGCAGTTCCTATAATTCGTTCCCATTCTTGAGCATGGTAGACCTTTAGTGCTACGTTATTGCTTGGTACAGAGCTTCACTTACGTCTCAGAACTCGCTTTGGGTTCTTCGCGGTTGAAACATATGGCCCAGTGTCCTCTGGTTTAAATTACATTGTGGATATTGAGGTGTGATTCTTGGATGCATACTGCGTTAATGTTAACTAAACAAACGCGATCTGTTTGGAGACTTTCAGTTTACGACTCTTTCGGCGTGCCACTGTAGTGTGCTGAATGTCGAAAGTATTTGATCACTAATTCTTACCCTATTATTTCGGAGGGGTCGCCGAAAAAGAAAATTGTAATCGCGAACGGGATGACGGAATCCCAAAACAAAATCAGGATCTTCTAAGTACAAGGTGGACGACTTCAACACTTCGACCGCGGAGATACACCTCCCTAACCCTCGAAGACAAAGGAAAAATAACATGAAGGAAGTATAACGTGGCATAGAAATAGACAACAGAAGTGGGAGAGGGAACAGAAACAACACTGGAAAGCGATAGAAAGAATAATGGGAGAGAATGGAAATTGTGTCAAGAATTACAAATAAATAAAATGGAAAAGTGTAATGTTCAATAATTTCTTCTCCCGTTTAATTTAACCAGCGCTGATCCGATTTGAAAACAAAATATAACAGCTGCTACAAACGCGGAATTAAAAACAAAATAAAGAGAGAATGGTAGCCTTTATATGATGGCTTAGCCTTTGTTTGGCTGTACGGAGTCACACGTACAATTAACTTTACTGCCATAATATGTTGGCTGATGGACTGGAAGCAACGCAAGAACCGTGCAGAATTGGAGGATGCTGAATGAGTTATCGCCATTATCAGACACCACTTGTCTCCGGTCTAATCAAATATTTGTATGGACCGCGGGATGCTTCCTGCTCAATTATAAGTGACGAATCGAAAACAACAAAGCCTTCTTGAGCCAGGCTGGTTGAAACTATCTGGAGCGCAGAATTTCAGTAGCTTGAGACTTGACCGTAGCAAATGGAAAGGTCAAGCGCACTCTCTCCACTGGTTTTCCACCATGGGTCCAATAACGTATATATTGAGACTCTCCCCTCTAGTTGTTTTCCACCTAGGGTCCGATAGTGTATATTTGTTGACTTTCCTCTGCCCTGTTTTCATTTACCTGCCATCCCACAGAACTGTGTGACTTACTTATTGACTCGGCCTCGTAACTTTTTCTACCTAACTATGCACTGCTTTGCTGGAAATCGCTAGGGGTTAAGTCCACTGAAAATCACCTTGGTGGGAGACATTTCGCAAATTACGCCGAAGTTGAATGTGAAGTGAAAACATGGTTTAGAAACAGAGCACGCAGGTCTACGCAGCCGGTTTGGGAGAACTGATAAAACGATGGGATAAGTGCATCAATGTTGGTGAAAATTATGTTTAAAAATAAAGGGACAATGTATGCATACAAATAAACTGGTTTCAAGTAGTTATCATATTTAGTTATTTTTCTACAACCATTTGTGACTTACTTATTAACTTACCCTCGTACATATGGAGACTCCCCCTCTGGTTGTTTTCCACCTTGGGTCAAATAATCTACACGTATAAACATACACAGATTTAGCCTCTACACTCTTCTGTGCGTCTTCAAAATGCTGAACACGGTGTAAATGTATTAACCCTATTAAGCATTGTCATTATAACTAGGCCAGTCAGTCTAAAGACCTCTTTAAGTCGTATGATCATGATTCTTCACTGCTTCCTATCATCATGAATTTCTCTCAGCACTGGATATGTCGTGGAAACAAAAACAATAAAACACAGATGTTATAGACAATTTGAAAATGAAAAGATAGTTGATGAAAGGGGAAAAAAAAGAGGCAAGTGAAATATTTCGCCCACGTTAAAAAACATAACACGCTTATAAAAACCATACTGAAGGGTAAAGTTGAAGACAAGCGAGCAAGAGGTAGTCAACGATTCAAATGGGAAGATAACGAAGAGATGGACGAACAACAATCTGATAGAATGTACAATCAAAGCGAGACACAGACTGTGTTGGAGATCCATTGCAGTTAACCTTCATTGCGGAGACGGCAATTAATTGATTTAACGCTCTTGCATTCCCTCATAATGTTGTTGTTTCTTGAATGTGCTTCTGTTTCCTCTGAATTTGCCCTCCATTAGTATCAATATTCTCTCATTGTGACCAACGTAAGGAAGATCTACTCGTATTTCTATGTTTCAATACTTGATCATTCTCTGGTATGTCTATACGAGCTTGATAGTTTATCGGACTTTATCCCCTAACTGCCCTGCGATGATAAAGTTAAAACAACAGTAAAGACCCCTTGTCCACGCCATGAGGCGTATTGCGTGTGCTGGTCCCATA